>JAKRZM010001267.1:1385977-1492066 GCA_036379175.1 Heliconius cydno galanthus
CGCGTCACGGTCACGCGAACATAGTTTGATAAACAATTTCATAACTACACAGCACAGCGGTGCATGTGTTGTGTAATACTTAAATATAGACAAATGTTTACATCGACACTGTTGTGGCGTAGTGGTGGTTCACGCGATGGTTATAGGTTCGATTCTGATTTGGAATATTGAAAGTTATTATCATTTGATTTGAGTCCCGCCACTTAACACACAATACTTGAAAATTCAGCGATAAGTATGGGAATGGAGTGTTTTAACACTAAGTTCCTTTTCTCTATTCTGCATGTATGCGTATGCGTTCGATCCTGAATCGGAGTAACGATTATATTTAAATGACGAGAAACGAGAGAAATGGGATCAAAAGTTTTTCTTAAATATATTGATAGCTATATAAAAAGTTTGTATATCTTTAAATACCTTAATATATATATATATATATATATATATATACCTGTATTAAAAGCAACAGATGTTTACTTTATTTATACAAAACAAATAATTGGCTGAAATCTGCTAAAGTTCGATTAAGAAATTTTATTATTTATCAAATATAGTATAAAATTGGCTAGACGGTTTATCTTAGATAAAAGTAAAAAAAAGTGTTTGCAATGTCAATGTTTATTGCAGATGTACAGACTATCAATATTACACTCGGAAATTAATTATTTTCAATATTAAAAAAGACAAGGTTTAGCGCTAAATGAATTCTGGCGGAAAGCGCAGAATGGAGTGTCTGAACACTAGATTCTTCCTTCTTATAGATATAGCAGTGTAGATGAGATAAAACTCACCAAATGATTCCACTTACAATAAAGAGAAAAAATATATATATACATATTTTAAATATTTAGGCTATATAAAATTTGGACTTTTTGAAAAAAAGAAGAAGCTTTAAGCTGAACACTGAGCTTTACGTTCTCATCAAGTTATACCGAATTCTTATTTAGTAAGTTGTCAAGCTGAAGTGGTAATGGGCAGGCCATATTGTCAGGAGGACCGACAACTGATGGGGAAGAAAGGTCCTCTAATGGCGACCACGTCTTGGCAAAAGGAGTACAGACCGCCCTCCAACCAGGTGCCAGGTCCATCGACGACCTCAAGAAGACAGCGGGAACCCGCTGGATTTAAAGGGCACAGGACCGGACAGAGTGGCGAGCATTGGGAGAGGCCTATGTCTAGCAGTGAGCTTTAAAAGGCTGATGGATGGATACATATATCCCAAAGATAAATTATTAAGTATTTATTACGTTCATATTTTTCATACAAACAAAAATTAAACTAAAGAATTAACTAAAAGTTATAATATTATTAAACATTATGTACAATAATACAAAGTCCGCTTCAGTTTTCTAGAAACACTACGCTGAAAATTATCTTTCATATTTCCTTGAAAACTTGCAAATGTTACAAACAGGCCTTGATAGTGGCTATGATTCAGATTGTTTTGCTGCCAGTATTGCGTCTTAATTGTAGTTTATTTTCATATATATTTAGGAAAATACCTTAATGGTATAAACACAATACCTATATAATAATACCTGTGGAAAACTAAGCATACTAGCGACTAATGTAAGAAAACTAAGCATAAAAATCATATATCTTAAGACAGTTCTGATCTCTCCGCATAGCATATGCTAGTCAGAGGGAACCTATTTTTAAGACACTATCCCATATTTAAGTCTGAACTGAACTCTCTCTTTGAGAAAATAAGAATAAATGAAATATGATCATTCTTCCGTGATGGGATTTGTCCTATTGCGTTGCAATAGCCTTAAGGGTTTCACCTTTCCTTAATCATAATAGAATGAATTATGTATTAGGAATGGTGTTTTTAGGAAAAAAGAACCTATTTTACTAAACGAAGGTTATTTTATTTTTCTTAAACCTTGTACACTCTAGTTCTAGTAATATCCCGAGAATTCTATTTCCTAATAACACATACACAGGTTACAGTAAATTGAACTTTATTTCATAAAAATGAAGCTTAAAATTGAATGTAAGCCCAACTGCGTAGTTGACGCCGAAAAGAACTAAAAATAAACACCACGTGTTTTATTTATCTATAATGTTTTTCGCGATATTGTGCATCATATTTGAAAACTTGTAACGTGTACAGAAATCAAATAATTTTTAAGACAGTCGATTGTTTAAACATATTCTTAGATCTGAAAGATCTTAAGAGTAGGGTGGTAGACTTTTTCTGATTTGTTTCTATTCTGTAGAAAGATGTAGTGCGAATTTTAGTTCTGCAATCCAACATTCAATGTTTTTACAGAAAGATTGGATGTTGGATGGCGGGACATTATTAAGATATATATAATAATAAAATAAAATATTTTTTATAGTTATTAATTATTTTAAAACGATAACTTTAATAACACACATACTTAAAAATATATTTATCTGATTATATTAGAATTTAAAATATATTACAATCATCAAAATATTGCCTAATTATTAATGTTATGTTGTAATTTTGTGTAATAGATATTTAATCTATACTAATAATAAAGTCGTACCGGATTGATGTCTGTATTTGGAAGATAATAATAGGACCTAAGACAATGATAATAAAAAGTTTTGTTTGTCTGAGCGTTTGTTCACGTTCATCTCAGAAACGGCTTAACCGATTTAAATGCAGTTTTCACTATTGGAATCTGTTAAGCTTCACCTCCATTTAGTGTTTGTTTTATTTCAATCTGTTCACAAACAAAAAAGTTATGTCAATATTGACAATATTGTTACAAAATAAATGTTATATTGTGTTTGCTAAAACTTTAGCTATCAAATGTATGGATATTCTTTTTGAAATGATAATATTATTAGGTCATGAAAGTAATTGAGACGAGAAAATGACTAATAGCATTGTTCAAGCGGGCGAAGCCGCGAGTGGCAAGTCATTAATAATGTAATAGTACATACGTATATATGTATAGGATGTACGTGACATTGGTCGGTTGTTGTTCTATTTGGGCGTTTGCCAAACCGTGTGACACAAATTAACTAAATCTTTAACACACTTTGTCATACAAGATCTATATTTTAGGTTTTTAAGTATAATGATTTTGTAAGTTCCTTTGGTAGTTGGTGTATTTTATAATAATTATTGATTGCTAATTATCATTTTTTGATACTGATTTCGAGATCTTATTTCTTGACAGAAATCTTAGCTAAACCAACTCAACAGTTTCTCCAACTCACATTTCTGTCAAGAAATAAATTTTATTAGTTCAATAAATTTTATTAGAAAAAATAATAGGTAGAAATAAAAACTACTGAATTTTAAAAAATGTCCTATATGGGTATATAGTAGAGGAATCTTTTGGCCTTGTTATAAGTATATGAAACACCTGCATAATACAACAAATGTATGAAAAAAGTAAGTATTCCAAACAATTTATATATTCTATATAAAAAATTGTTTTCAGATCAAGCGATCGTATATTTTACAGCGTTATCGTTGCTTGTATTGCGTAATATTTTTTTAAAAATATATTTCGGTAGGTATAGGTAATAAAAAATGGAAAAACAAAAAGTAATATTTTTATAACGTTATTTGATACTGAAAAAGTTGTTAAATAGCAAATTTCAACGTCGAGCTTTGACTTCAAAGCGGAAATATGAAGTTATTTTCACCAGTAAAGATCCCACAACCATCAGTGATATTCATCAACATCCACCACTATCCCATATCTTGCAGCAACTATATACTCATAGCTTGCAGCATCACGGTTCCAGTATAACAAGACTGGCAGACGGAACCTAGCGTAGTTCCATTCCTCACAGTCCGCCTAGTTTACGATATATTAAACGAAGATCGAGGGAATCGAACATAAAGCCGTCGAAGTGCCACGACGACCTCTTTAGTCTTTTATTGTCTATAACTATAAATGAATCAAACATAATTATTGATTTGATTCATGTAGATATTCCCCAGAAAGAGTGAAAAAAAGATAATATAAACCCGGATTTCACTACGTCACTATCATAGTTAAGTATCGTAACACTACGTCACGGAGGTTTCTCGTCATACATTTAATGACTTCGATGAAACTCTCATATGTATTAGATTATAAATACGTCATAACAAACGTGTTATGTTATTTCCCCTTTATAATATTGAGTTTGGCGAAATAATTTGATTCGTACGTAATGCAACGCGACGTGCGATTTGGAACCGGTTATAGGATGAATACAGGTAATATACATATTCTTAGTATTATTTCTTCGTCATTGAATTTTTTATGGATTTTTTAATAATAACTTAAAATATTCTTCAAATTTAGCAGAGTAGGCATAGGAGACACATTAGGATATTCTTTACAATTTTAGCGCGAATATCCGATATCGATTTATACAATTTTTTTAATATATCTCGAATGTACCAGGGTAGGCAGAGCGAGCTTAGTGTTAAGATTAACAACCGTAACCACTAATGGTAGAAACGTGAAATTTGGACAGATGTTTATTTTCCTAATGTAGACAATCACTAAGAAGGAATTTTGAAAAATTTTTCTCCTAAATGGATGAAATACAATGTAGTAGTTGAAATGTTGTATGGATTTTTTTTATTCGAAAAAATATTTCATTGAACACGTGTTTCATGGCTAAACATATTTAATAAACATTCGTATAGTTCAAGCGGGCGAAGCCGCCCAGGTCGGCTAGTATATTACAAAACTATTAACTATTAATATAATTATTGTAATACTATAATAAGGCTTATTACAAAGAAACAAGAGTCGCTTTATGACGAAATCATGTTATTTTATACATGAGTCATAGTTAATTAAAGTTTATTTTACTCGAAATTTGAATATTTATTAGTAATATGGTAAATCCAGAAGTTTAGTGAAAAAATCTATTTCCTTCTTGAGACCGTTATGGTGCAGTGGGGTAGCGTCGGTGGCGTTAGTGCAATAGTTATGGGTTCGATTTATACTCTGGGAAATGATTATATTAAAATTTAGGATGGACAAACCAAAGGTTTTTGTTTTGCCAATCAACATACGAGAATTTTCTGAAGAGTGCGGAACGTAGTGACCTAATACTGAGATTTCAGTTTGCTTTCTTTTTTATCTACCCTCCATAGATTCCTGGACATAGATAGGTATGAAATAAATGAATCATAAAAACACAACAAAGCATCGAACGTAATATAATGTTCATGTCATAAAGGCATTTAATTGAAGTTATATCACCAAAATCAATGAAATAGTCATCACCAGATATATTATACAAGTTCTATGTAGTTGCAATACTACTATGAATGATACTATAGATATATATATAATAAAACTAAACTATACTAGATATATCTAGTATAATATATAGTATATACAACTACAGATATACAAGAATAGTAGGATCTAGTATTAGCCAGGTGTACCTGCCCCGTGAGGCGTGCACGTGAGTTGCGTAAGCCAAGGTTGTTGCGTAATACACTCGTGTGTCATCCATTCTCTAGTAAACACTATGTATTATTTCCTACTTTAGTTGTTTTATATTTTATTCAGTTTGATAGAACAGAAACTAATATCTAGACATTTCACTCTCTGTTTTTTTGTTTTGTTAAGACATTGAGTGTTAAGGGCCGTGCCCTGTTCTCTTTCCAGTAAAAATCCGCTTCTTTAATTTCCCTGAACGAAACCTAAACATAGATATTATATTGAATATATCGACTGCATAGCTTTTAGTCTTTATTATGAATCAATCCTCAATTGGACTATAAGTATATAATATATACAAATATAATATATTTGGTATATACACAGGGAAAACATGTCGAACAACGAAAATTATTTATAATTAATTTTACAATATATTCCTAATAATTGTACGGTATTTCATAATAGTTTGTGGTTTTGCTATGCTATATTATTTTTTAAAATAAATGTGTAAATTACTTATTATAGACGTTTATAATGGCGCCGTTGTGGCGCTGTAGAATATAATCTGGTTGTAACCGCTATAGGTGCAGGTTTGTTTTCTTTTGGTAAGGTTCAGAGCTGAAGACTGGCCGTCATCTAGTTCTGATGAACTGGGTGATTTATGGTCAATTTAAGAATGTAAAACTTGCTCTAAACACCATGATAATTTGGAATCCCTAATACAATCCTTATGATTTGCAGTGTAGACTCTTCCTATAGAAAAAGTGCATATGCTGCTATTGATAATTGCAATTGCAGCCAAGTATTAAACTAACACACTGTAATAGTAATAAATGTCACTTACTAATAAAAAAAATATTTTCTTTATAACAATATTTATGGCAAAACTAAGTAAATAAAAGAAAAAAAGTAAGTAAAAGAGTTCATACAAATTTTTATCAACTTACAATTGACGCAAATCGCATTTTCGTTCTATAAACGAAACAGTCACGTTTATTAAAACTTTGAAAATTCATTTCGGTCTTTTCAAAAGTCAAAAGTTTTCTATAGAAAATAACGCAAAATAAAGGAAAACTCGAGAAGAAATTAAGAAAATAGCCACGTGACGTGTCGGTCACATGCCCACAGTAGCCAAAGAGAATCTTTAGTAAGGCTGTTTATTTTAAAGACTTTTCAAAGGTTTGTGTAAATTTTAATTTCACTCTTTGTATTTGTGTAACAATTGTTATATAAAAGTAGGGATGGCGTGAGAGATCGAGATTGTGAATTTTATTTTTTTTAGCTCCACACTGCTATCCCACACAGAATAGAGTAGGCAGAGGCTACCTGGAACCTCAGTGGTAAGACACTCCGTTTGCTCTTAGTGGCAGAACTCAACGCCGCGCCGTGCCTGATTACCAGAGTCAGGAAATGAAAAATATCTGTTAGTACCAAATAACTATTAAATATATGAAGTGTGTGTACGTCTAATCGATTATTACTCGTAAACATGTCAAAATCTCATTTTAACCTAAAAAAACCACAAATATTTGGCATGTAACCTAATTCCCTTCTACAATATATCATTATATAGGTGCTCATACGTTATCAAGTGTATTTAACCTAGAATTACATCATCTACTGATATGTAAAGTTACTCAACTGAGGTATGTATAGTACTGTCGTAGAGTCGTGCCCACTTAGAAGTTACCTGCTGAAAAGTGCGCAGATATTATTTTAGGTTTCTCTAACTTTTGATTATTTTCTTCCCAAGTGAACACGGTCACAACTCGTTGACCGTACTGTATGAAGCAATCACTTTAGCCCTAAAATAATTCACAATATTTTTTATTGGATATCGATAAACGCCGAGATTGGCCTCTTTTTGATAAACTGGGTTTTGTGATAGTGTTCATTCTGATTTGTTTTCGTAAGAATTACCGAATAGTTTGTTTTTTATTTTACTTATCACATACATAATTTTGATTTGTAAAAAAGATATCTTAAGTGTTGGATGGCGGAACCCAATTCAAATTCCAATTCAAAAATTATAGAACCTAACTTATGAACAAACAATGCAAATGTGGATTGCAGATACACTTAAAGTAAAATGAAATATTAAATATTTCATTTCCTCGAGGGGGAATCGAACCCACAACCTAGCTCGTATACAGCTACAATCTGTGCCCCAGCGCCATGACTGGCATCAATACAGGCTCAACAGGTTCTACACTAAATGCACGTGCACTTAATAAGTTTAACGTAGTATGATTATTAAATATATGTATATGATTTTCAATTTTTTTTCGTATAGCACGGTGGGCAGTGGGAACCTAGTTCGTGGGAACCTAGTTCCCACCTACCTAACCTAGAGAATATTCCGATTGTCCACTTTCTGCCGAATTTTCAAGGCGTCGTAGAGTTGAGTCGCAGAGCTCAACGCTGTACTTTATCTTGTTAGAAACATAAAAATACATTCCCCTAGTGGGAATAGGGACTGTGCCAAAGCGCTACGAAGGCTTTTATTTTCGAAAATAAAAATAAATCATATATTACAGAAATTGGGATTGAAAAGCTTTCCTTCCCATCCCTATTTTATATTGAACTTACATAACTCACCAAAGCCATGCGTCGCGTGCCCTGCAGTCCACGTGACAGCTCGTCACGTTGTTGTTTCAAAATTTTGTACTGTAGACTGTTCTAGAAATATATTTTATTTTATTATTTGGTAAATGCATTTTATTCATTGTATTTCTATTGTATATTTAATTTTTAAAGAGATAAAAATAGAAACGTTTTAATATTTTTATTTTCTCGCTCTACAAATGAAGCAAAGCATGGTGTTAAGTGCCGTTACTCAACACACAATGCCTACAGAATTCTGGTTCGAATTCCACTCGGGGGATTGAATGATTATTTATTAACATTTACATTTCTTCCCCCCCAAGCCCGGCGTTAAGTTCTGCCACTTAATACGCAATATCTAGAAAAAATTGGCGGAACTTGAGAAACGGAGGATCCTAAGCCCACATAACATAATTATTTACATAAGCACTTATCGTATAATGATTAATTTAATCAATTATTTTAGTTAAACAAAAGGAAATGAAATCTTACCCAAGTCTATCAAGCCGTACATAACACGTTTGTCCTTGGCCGTCACGTTTCTAACGTCTATGGACACGAGTCTCCATATATAACGCGAGTAGGTATCGTTTATATAATTTAGCTTGTAGTTGTTTTAACGATATTGTTATAGTAATACAGAAATGTAAATTAAAGTAAGGTATTATTTGTATGTTTTTTCTAAGTTGTACTATTAAAACATAAAGAGACTAAATATGGGTGTGAAGTACTTTTTTATCTTCATGCTAAATCCCATGTATAGCACTAGGATGGATGGAATGGATGGAACCATGACTAGGTGGAGAAAACTAGAGAATTGTGTGTTGAATGGCGGAATTCAACGCCGCATCGTTTATTTTATCGTTAAAAAAATGAAAATAATTTCGCCCAAAGGGGAATAAAACTACAATCATCGAGATACAGAGAAAAACTAGACTTTTATTACATTTTATCATAAATGGTGAAAATATTATTATGTAGAGAACATAGTGTTGATGTACTTCGTTCCGATACAGACACTTCCGTTCCACATTTTCAGCGGAATTCTAGAAAGATTGTGTGAAACATATTTATTTATTATCTAATTTAACCCTTTCAAAATTTATATAGGGACTAAAACGTTTATTCCATAAATAGAAAAGAGTGGAAATAATAATAATTCTATAACCTAGTCTATGTTAATAGACCTAGGCATTGGTATAGGTCGTGCGTGACGTCAGCATCTACATCAGGAACACGGCTTCCTACGTAATAGTACTAACAATTAGCTTATTAGATATGTTATAATGATACAAGCTTCCTTCACGTGGCTTTGCCCGCGTAAGTTTCCATTTTCTCAACACATATTTTGAAGCATTTATTATTAGTTATAGAAATTAAATCAAAATATTTTTTATTTAATTAGTAAGTCAGTTCTATAGGAAGCTACCACAGGCTTGGGAAGCAGTTCTCCTAGGAAGAGCCGGTAAGAAACTCAGCAGTCTTTTGAAATATAACTTATTACTTTTGTACTAATTAAGAGTTTACATTTGAAATCGCACGATTCTTTTTGTCCATGCAAATGATATTTCATACAAACTTATTAATTTCCCCTATTTAATTCTGTTAGCGGCGATTTTTTAAAATTTCTTTCCTAGTGCTTACTTACGCTCTATAAAGAATCTATCTGCCTTTCAAGATTCTATGTTACGGCCATATGTTATGAGTCACTACCGAACCCGCAACCGTTTCGTCTAAAGTCACACGCTAGTACCAGTGCGCCAAGACGGCCTCACGATATCATTTTATTTGTTTATGTCGTGTCTAGTCTTATCTTATTTACAGAGAATTTGGGATTTTGTCAATTCGTCGGGTACGGGATTCGTCATGCGGACGCCAATATCATCTGGGAATTACAGGGCGATTATTAATTATTAATAAATTGTGTACTATTTTTAATTGCATTATTTAAGTATATTTTAGTTCAATTGCGTTTAAATTTCATAAAATAGCAGTTTAGTTAATAAAATAGCAGGTAGTTTTACTCTACAAAGAACGGACGTGTTTTATTGGAAACAATGTCTTAACAATACGTTTCCAAGTTCCCTTCGTTAATTTTGCTGCCTTCCAACAATGGACAGAGATCCAGGCCATCAGTCGTAAAGATCCAGATCGAGGATTATCATCACCGTCTCAAGCACCTCCTTTAACATACGTTGCTCGAACTGACCCACTCTCATGACGTGTGGACTCTCCCCCCAAGTACTAACAATCAGTTTAAATCCACCTTGCAAGCTATCATATCGATAAAATTCTTCCCTTATCACACTGACATAATGTTAAGTTACGTGTTCTCACGTACTTATGTAACGGCGGGTTAGATAGTTTAATAATGATTATCGATTTGAACGTGATATACAATATATGTATAATAAAGGTTATCATGATAGTGTGATATGATGTACTTTTAAATTGTTACACGTATGTAGGAAATAGCAATTTTGCTTGTGGCTTTGTGCTTATAGGATAGACAAATGCTTGACAAGTGATTTCATAAATTTTTGTTTATGTTTAATTTTTTTTATTATTCCGAAAGAAGATTAAAAAATTATATCGAAACCTTACAGTTGAAAAACTAAAAAAGTATCCAATATAAACAATTACAGATTAAAAAACTATTAGAAACATAGATTTGGAAATATTTAATTATTCATAATTGTATAGTTAGCAGCAGAAATTTGAAAACATCTTAATTTGTCTTAAATTATCATCAATTTTTATTAGAACTTCAAATGTGGTAATGTTATTAAGTTTAAAAGAATATTAGAATAGTTCTTCCAACACGGGATTTAATTTCTATCAGAAACATGGAGGTCTAGTACTCTAGTTATGGGCAATAATTTCAGTGTACTTACTGTAAACCTCATATTTTAAATAGTCTTAATTTAGTTTTCAAGATGAAATATAAAAACAGAACTTAAACGTTTAAAATTAAAGAGAATAAAACGTAAAATGTATTGAATATGTATCTTAATTTCCTAAGAAGTAATTATTTATACATTAATTGCATAATACAGTACCAAGGAAGTGCATATCAAACATTGCTTAATATTATTAGAAATCACTGAAAGCATGTGGAATACGTGCTCTATCTTGTTACAGAATTAGGTCGGTAGGTAACAGGAAAATGTCACGTATGACTTTAAATATAGTTATTTTTACTAATTAAAAAAATACAAAAAAAGTCGCGATAATTGTGGTTTCGATCCCCGCAAAGAAGAAGAGTAAATTATTTCAATTCCTCACTTTTCACAAAGCCACGCCGTTTAAACAATATCTCGAAAATTCCTTGAAAAGTGGAAAGTGAGTATCTTAACACTATGTTTTCTGTGCCTCCTTACTATCAGGGATCTCTCATTAAACTTCCAATAATTTTGAATAATTTATAATATTCTATATTGAAAGAAAGTTGGAATGAAATGGAAAGTTGTTTTGTTTAAATCCTTTTGGTAACAAAACGCGATTTTTATACAACCAAACAAATTGTATTTATAAAATATCCTATTTTTCTCTCTCTGTCGCATCTTACTGAAATGAGAAAACCGATTTTATCTCTTTCCTTAACAGAAAATGCGAAAGATCTCGTT
This sequence comes from Heliconius cydno galanthus, assembly GCA_036379175.1. Lineage (NCBI taxonomy): Eukaryota > Metazoa > Arthropoda > Insecta > Lepidoptera > Nymphalidae > Heliconius > Heliconius cydno. The sequence continues at coordinate 1,397,598 of JAKRZM010001267.1, forward strand.
CTCCACAAGAATATGGAGAATAATATACAATAAATGATATGGAAATATTTTTGTAAAATTTCAATACACGTTTATATGATGTCCGACATCATACATATGTACGTTTTCTATATATCTCATACATACACACAGATCAGAATAAACAAGTCTGTACCTACTAAACTAGCAATACAGTAAAAGGAAAATCTATTACAATACATAATGTATTAAGTTATTATTTTTATGGTAACGCAAGACCTTGAGAATAGCGTAAATTTAAATCGCGCCAGTGCTGGATTAACTTGGCTTCCATTTGTAGAAATACACGTGAATTGTAACTCACGTGACAGGATTGTTGTTAAGTCGTTAAGTTAATAGTTTTTACGTTGTTATGTAATGAACAGGTTTTGTGAATACATATTATTTAATGTTTTTTTTAAATTGGGTTTTCTAGTTCGTTTAGATAAGTGTTAGTTTTAAAAGAAAAGCATTTTAGACATATTTTCTAGAAAGTCATTGCAGTGTAGTTAAAAAGTGGAATACAAATCTCAATTTTTTTATGTCTATTTGTATTTAAGAAATATTTAAGTAATTAAAATACAAAAATGTCAGTTTTATCGTTCCCTTAAGATGATCATCTAAAAATCTATAATGATTACAAATATATTCTAAAGTAAACTTTTACACTATTACCTTACAGAATTTGGCTTAGGTAGTAGAAAAGACCTGCAAGACCTAACTAATATAAGGCTGTTGTGACATCTGACTGGATCTGGAAAATGGAGAACGGTGTAGCTTAAACCCAGGTTCCATCTGCATATAATGCTATATGAGGGATGCAGATCAAATAAGAAAAATAATAATACTTATTATTAAACGTTGAAAGAAGAATTTTACAATATTAATTTTATAAATACGTCTTAGAACTATTGAAAAAATGGCATGTGATTTTTGACCAAGTTCAAACACCTCGTGCTCTATTGACTTGCCTCACGTTTTGCATTAAAATAGGTACCATCGGACGATTTTTGTTAATATTTTTAAATACATATAATTGTGTTAAGCGTTATAGTTAACTATAAAAATAAATATAATAAAAATATATTGGTTTTAAAAGATGATGTTTAACTGTATGGTCATAAAGTCATATGGTCCAACTTAGCAGCTTCATTTCCGTATAGTATAGTATATACGTATAGTTCCTGTAGGGTAGTCTAAAATTAAAATCTAATAGAGAAATATTCAATTAGAAAAAAAAATATTCGGGAAATATAAGTACAATAATTATTTAGTAATAATAGTACAAAAGTCAATGTCAGTTGCTAGAGCAAAGTTAACTTGTTAAATTAATACTTTACTCACATTTGAATATATTTCGGTTGTTTTCCTTTAAATAATCTATTTTTAACAATATCTATATTATTATTTTTTTATCTGTTGAATAATATCAGATCCGTTTGGGCAGTAGGTACTGAGAATTATATAATGATTATCACTAGGTTATCAAACGAATAAGAGATAAATGAATGTCATTATACAGCTAATTGGCTGTTTTGCTACAAAAAGTACGTACGTATGTACGTATTTAGATATGTACATTGTACTTACTTTTATTTAATATGTAAAGCTTTTTTGTTTAATAAATTAATATCTTCTTGTCCATTTGTAACGCGACGGTTGTGGGTTCGATTCCCACTCGAGGAAATAAATTATTATTTAGTGATATTTTCATTTCGCTCTGGCACCAAAGCCCGCCGTTGTCACTCAACACGCCACCCCTGAAAAAATTCAGCGGAAAGTGAAGAACGGAGTGACTTAACACAGCGTGATCCTAAAAAAATAATATACATTATAGAAGAATTCAATGGCAATAACCGTACCTATAAATATTATTAAACATTTCGTTTCATTTTCATATATCGTCCGTTCCTTATAGATCCTTCAATCCTATAGGGCCCATCATCTAATGTGTACTATTGCTAAAGTATATATAATTGCTAAAGTAGCTCCTGCTACCTAACAAACCAATATGAACACCTGGAAACTTTATCCACTTAGAATAAGATGAAGGATCACTCACTTAGAATACTGTCATAATGTCAGTGGAAGTCATTTCTCTATTTATCATCACATAGATTTTTATTTATTAATAAATGAAACTCTTTAGCCAGCTGCCAGATTAATCGGGTATATTTAGTTTTTATAATAGCTGTAAAAATATATATAAGTATATTAAAAATTTAAATTCGTATAAAATCATTAAATTAAACATTCAAAGTCAAGGCTAGTATTACGTAACGTATCACACGTGACCTGTAATACACGTGTGGCGCTAGCTTACTTGGCGTTATATAAGAATAGCAAGGCAATTTACAAAAACAAGATTTGATATGAGACTTTTATTAATTAATTACTTATTTAAATACATTATGATTAAATTATTTTTAGCAGTTATATTAAGTAAAATAATGTATTATATAATATATTTAATTATTATGTTGTGTATTGTTTATGTGAGAAAATGTATATTAACAATGTTGTCACGTTAACAGGGTAGGCAGAGATTCAGTGACGGAACTTAACGCCGGGTCGTGTATTCTTACTAGGACTAAGAATGAAAAAAATTCATTCGCCCAAGTGAAATTGAACTCACAACCTTCGTGTTTGTAGTCAGATAGTGTGCTACAGGCTTATTATTAACTCAAAGCCGAGCTTCGACACCAGAGCGAAGAAACAAAAATAAATTTTTTACATGTATTCTATAATTGTGTATATTTATCTTTTTTATTACCGGTCAATTTCCTTCGTGTGTTTTCCATACAACGTGACATTGGCGAAATGAATTGTGCTCAACTGGCACGCTCGAAACGCCATATACCGAGAAATCAATCAATCAACAAAAATATAAAGTTAAATAAATAATTTATTTACTCGACTGGGGATCGAACTCACAACCAGTCGGGTTTACACAAACTAATTAAATATTTGCGTACAATAATCTACGAGGAAATGATTTAAATTATAATAATAAACAATACAGTTTCTCAGTACGTTATCTAAGGTGGTATTTACATTGGCCCGTATTATATGGTGTCAGTAAATATAGTTTTCTGTTTATAATTTAATTAATAAGATAGCATTATGTAACTTTTGCATAACATCTATATGAATATCTTGGACATATGTTAGTTATCATTAATTAGGTCGAATATATCGTTTTTATCGTATATTGGCTTAGTAATAAAAAAGAACAGGGTTTTTCACGCTTTTTGCCCTAAACGAAAGAGAGTTTCACGCCTTCTCATATAGCAGATTAGGCAGAGGGAATATGGTGTACTCTGTTTCCTACTTTTCGCCCAATTTTTGGAACATTGCGTGAGCAGGACTAATCTTGTTGAATTGTATTAAATATATAATTATACTTAGTTGTGGGCTCGATTCCCAGTCGGCGAAATGAATTATTTTTAATTTCCCTATTCAAGACAAAACGCGGCTTTGACTATCACCACTCTACACCTAATGAGGAGGTCCGATTGTCTTGACACCAGGTTCCCTCTGCCTACATCGTATGCGGGATACAACTTGAGGCTGAAAATGTGTTTACTGGGAGTAAATTGGAAGTTATCATAAATATTTAAAACAAGTTTTTTTTATTAAAAAAAATAATAATTGCGTAATTTACAAGAGTAAAATGCATAATTGATTAGAAATACACAAAACACTAATAATAGACTTTCATTTTGTGTGGGAGATCGGTATAAGTATATTTTGAGTGCAGTAAACATTGCTAGTGCCAATATTAGGTCATTATATTCGTCGTAATATTTAAATCTATAAAAAAAAACCATTGTGTTACAAGAAATGTATAAGAAAGTACTGTTTTACACACGATTACTATAGGTTCGAATCCTAGTCAGGGGATTTTTTTATTAGACGTAAAGTGGCGTTAACTTTCGTCCGTCCGTCGTGAATGAATAGTTGGTTAGGTGATTAATAGAATTGTAATTTTTTTTACAACCAGACAATTTTTTAAATATTGGGCAATAAATAAAATTGCTTAATCTTGATGTAGGCAATTCGTGTACATATTCAATGTATATATGTATTTTTTCTTCAAAATTAAAACTTACAGTCATCGTTTTTACGAAGTCAGTACCTAACTGAGTGAAAAGAGTCAAATTACCACGTTTATACTAACAAATTAAAATGGTCACATGTTATGTATTAAAATGCAACATTATACGAAACATTGTAATGTATTGCGTAATATTTCAGAAGTACGCAAATGATAGACACTCACGTGGATAAAATGCGGTCTCATGGTGCCCCGTTCACTATTTACAGGTTTGATGCCAATTTCCAAACGTTTTAGATGTTTTTGTGCCAATATTGGTAATATGTTAGTAGTATGACTAAAGAGAGTCATAGATTTGAACCAAATGCACGTATCTACATTATAAATACATTAAAATACTTATAAAATGTATACCTAAAAATATGTTATTATACTAACTTTGCTTTGCTTTTTTTTGGAAAATACTGTTTTGTTTTTAATTTTTTCTACGTATTTTAAGGGTTGTTAATTTACCTTCTACTCCGTTTACATTTTATAAACTATTTATCACTAAGGAATGTATAAGCAAGAATGAAATGTCACGACTATATAACAAAGAGGTCCAGAGTTAAAACACTACGTTACGGACGGTAACGTAGTGTTTTAACTCTAACTTTTCGTGATATTGCGAAAATATTATGACTTCTCCTAGTGGGTATCGAACCCACAACTATACAAACATAACGAAACTAAACCTTCACAATAAGTCAGACGGCCTCATAAATATTTTAGCATAAACCAAATTAAAGTTACAACCTTTTACTTAATAAAAAATAGAATTTATTTTACCCTTATTAAAAGTTTTTGATAACCTACTTGACAGATAGCTATGATGGGATGATGTCACTTTCTATTTGAAGAGAAATGACGCCATCATAGATATGTCTAATATCTTTCTACGGCCGACGTATTCCTAGCACATGCTTGTTGCACGTAAAAACAACATGGTAGTGGGTATGTGCAAGTTATTTGCAAGTCCAAAGGCGTGATAGAACGTGATAATGTATAAAACTCATATTTATTTTATCATTATTAGTGCTATTTCCCGTATATAGATGGATAGGCAGAGGGAATTTAGTGTTTAGACACTCCATTCCCCACTTTCGGTCGAATTTTTCAAAGCTTTGCTTGTTGAGTTGTGGAAGTAAAGCGAGAGGGCGAACAAATGAAAATAATTCATTTCCCCACAGCGNTATCTTGATGTAGGTAATTCGTGTATATATTCAATGTATGTACCTATGTATTTTTTATTCAAAATAAAACTTACAGTCATCGTTTTTACGAAGTCAGTACCGAACTGAGTAAAAATTGTTAAATTTACGTTTATATTAACAAATTAAAATGGTCACATGTTAAATAATAAAATGCAACATAATACGAAACATTGTAATGTATTGCGTAATATTTCAGAAGTACGCAAATGATATACACTCATGTGGAAGAAAATGCGGTCTCATGGTGCCCTGTTCACTATTTACAGGTCTGTTGCCAATTTCCAAACGTTTTATATGTTTTTGTGCCAATATTGGTAAAATGTTAATAGTATGACTAAAAAGAGTCTTAGATTTGAACCAAATGCACATCCTACATATAAATATATGAAATGTATAAAAATATCTTATTATACTGACTTAATGTTTTTTTTGGAATATACTAAATTGTTTTTAATTTTTTCTACATATTTCAAGGGTTGTTATTTTACCTTCTACCCCGTTTACATTTTATAAACTATATATCTTATTTATTTTATTTTAATAAAATTAAAATAAATATTATGACTTCTACCAGTGGGTTGAATCGAACCCACAATTAAACTAAACTCACAAATTAAAGTTACAATCTTTTACTTAATAAAAAATAGAATTTATTTTACCCTTATTAAAAGTTTTTGATAACTCACTTGACAAATAGCTATGATGGGATGATGTCACTTTCTATTTGAAGAGAAATGACGCCATCATAGATATGTCTGATATCTTTCTACGGCCGACGTACTCCTAGCACATGTTTGTTGCACGTAAAAACATCATGGTAGTGGGTATGTGCAAGTTATTTGCAAGTCCAAAGGCGTGATAGAACGTGATAATGTATAAAACCAATATTTATTTTATTATTATTCGTGCTATTTCCCGTATATAGATGGATAGGCAGAGGGAATTTAGTGTTTAGACACTCCATTCCCCACTTTCGGTCGAATTTTTCAAGGCTTTGCTTGTTGAGTTGTGGAAGTAAACGTCATTCTTTGTCTTGTTGCCAGAGCGAACAAATGAAAATAATTCATTTCCCCAGAGTTGGGATTGAATATATAATCATCGCATTTACAGCCAGACTCTGCTCCACTGTGTCACGGTGGTTCTTATCAATCATTATAATGGAAAGCTAGCAATATAAATAAATCAACTATAATATATTAAATATAGTTTCATTTAGTCAATTTCTTCGAATTTATTTCTTATGGAGTTTTTACTTACACATAGGGCAATATTTGATCCAATATTGGTCAAATAATTCTTAGAAAAGATTTGGCGTTTTGGCAGACGTCTTACATTTAGATTAAGTAGTTCTACGAAATTGTTATTTTTATATAAGATTTAAAGGAGAATGGATGTACTCGTATTTGTAGTGGTAACAATGATCGAACAACGAATTCCATATACATTATATATTGTTTAATTTTCAAACGATTTTTTTTGTCTGTGTAAACGCAATTTATTATCATAGGATTTTTTAGTTCTAAAGTGTATTCTACATATAACAGAGTAGGCTGGGTGTCTTGTTACAAGAACGAATGAAAATAAATCCCTCCTTCAAATGGAAGTCAAACTCACAACCGTTGCGTGAATTTTACATCTGTTTCTTTAGCTTCACGGAATTAGCAGGGTAGGCATCCTCCCTCAAATGTAAGAGACTTCACAAGACGGTACTTAACGCCGTGTCTGTCTTGTTACCAATGCGGTGAATTGAAAATAATTCATTGCTTGGAGTGGAAATCGAACTCTCGACAGTTTTATAGTCAACGTTGTCGCGACGAAGCCCGAAACACAACGGCTTCAAACGTCCATAGATGGATTATAGTTATATATGTAAACTGTGCATGCTACATACACATTTTAGGCACTTTGCCACGATATATGGCGTTCTAACAAGGTAATTTCCCACAGCGGAGATGTATTTGTTTATATTTATTACTAAATTTATTATGTAAATATTATTTTCAGATAAGGAAAACTTGTACTTGAAATAATCTATTTAATTTATAGTGTCGTTGTTTGAAGAAAAAATAAAGAATCATTATGAAAATGCTTATATTATATTCTATAGAATAAATATTGTCTTTTATGCAAGTGATATGTAAGTTAAGCATTCTGTGATACATAATTTTCTTAACTTCACGAATTTAGCAGGGCCGGTAGAGGGAGTCCAAGATACTTCGTGTCCCATTTTCTGCCAATTTTTTGAGATATTACGTGTTGAGTGGTCGTACTTAACTTCGTGTCTGTTTTGATACCAGATCGGGGATGTGAAATTAATTAATTGACCCGAGTGGAAATCGAACTCTCAACCGTAGCGTTTTACAGTGAGGTGCTGCGTCGCTGTGCCACTACGGCATCTATTATGCGAATATTTTATTAATTACGTTATTATATTGCTATATTATATTGTTATTATATTGCTTGTTATATATATCGAATGTATCCATATGTTGTCCATAGGCTCTGAAAATAAGCGGCATAAAATCACATACTATATCCCTGTAATAATTTTTCAATCGGTATTTTTTCTCTCTATAGAACCAAACATTATGCAACTGTAAGAGAATAACAAGAGTGTTTTAGCTCATTACTATGATATGTGATGTGAAAAATTATACACATATTAACAAAAAATACAGTGTAATGTATAATGTCGCTATTTATTATACATAATAGTTGGTCTACGTGTCTAATGATCTATGATCATAGTGTATAATTTCAGCTAGCCTTATCGATGCGCTTGCGCACGCGCGGCGTAACGTGGCCGCACCACGTGGACATGCACGCGTCTATTTAGATGTAATATGTGTTTATATTTTAATAATAAGTATAATTATTGATTATGATTAATATATGCAAATTTATGCATAATATATTGTAAATATATTAAATTATATTATATTAAATGTGCTAGCGCGATGAGTACAGGTTTTTGTTTTTTTTTAAAGTTATTAAAAATTGTTTGGTCTGTATTCTTATAGATAAACAGGTGATCTATTTTCCATACTTTACTATGGCAGGACAAAAATCGCAATCCACTGTATTTTTTATTACAAATATATTTGAGACAGAGTGTTAAGTGGCAGAATTCAAGGGTTCTGATTTTATTGTTCTATTTGTACATCTGACTTAAAGAAGTATACGACTATAAGCATTTCGGACTATAAATATAAATATGTAGTTATGTAAAAAAATATTGTAAGAATTGATTCTGTGATTATTGGTAAGGAATTTATAATATTAATTATCATATTTCTATTTAAATAACAAGTACAATATAAATGTTGTTTTAAAACAACTGAAAAAAGACAATAATAATTCGATATTCAATTGTATCTATAATAATAAATTCAATAAAAAAATATTGAATATTTATTTTTAGTATCAAATTTTTAAAAAAATGTTGATATAGCTTTATGTTTGGTAACCTTATTTTGGTATGTCGAAACCAAAATAAGGTTATATATATGTATAGGTCTTATTGAAAATGATATAAATGAAATAAAACTTTTTAAACGTCGTCATGGCGCCATTAAAAAGCTACTTCTGATTCTGATATTCATTGTGGATTTGATCTTCATTTGAGATCTCCATTATTTACCACTCTCTGGTAAAGTTCCGCCACTCAACTCTAATTCCATAATAGACTGCTATCGCACTTTCTATCACAGAAGAAGAATTTGTGTGAGAAAAACATAAATATCTACATATATAAAAGTCTTAAGTTACTATATAAAGCACGGACTATTAATTAGTTAACTAACTAATGATGTAATGTCCAACGAAGATGCTTTAATTCTGGCATTTAGCAGGATGGGCAACCTGGGAACCTAGTGTTAAAAACTCGAAATAAAAAGAAAGATAAAGAAATAAACTGAAATAAATACAAATGAGGAATGCAGGGAAAACAATTAACAATATCATAATACTTTAAGATAACGAAGAAAAAAAAGAAGTGAATAAACAACCAAGGTCAATAGAAATTTATCAATAGTAATATGAGTTTACGTGTAGTTTACGAGTAAGAGGAAAACGTGCGCCCGCGCCGAAGGTCTACGCTTGCATAATAATGGCGGTTATTTCCTGCATTATCGCAATAAAAATATTTATTTATAGATAAAATAAGAGTTTTATTATTATTATGCTGTCACCTGTATGTTTGTGTATAACTATTTACTGAGATATCATAAAAATAGAAGCGTAACTGCACGTGATGGTTGTAGGTTCGATTTCTATAATATTTTCTTTATTTATTTAGTGTGATAAGGAAACACGGTGTTGAGTTCTACTAATTAAAAGGCCGATATTGAGCAGAGAGTGGAGAAAGGAATGGCTTACGACCATGTTCTCACTGCCTATGAGTTATGAGGAATGCGTAAAAGTAAAAAAGTACGTTTCTTATTTTGTCTTATTGTCTTATTTTGTAGTTACCTACTATAGGGTAGGCAGAAGTTCAATTTCCAGGAAATGACAATCATTAATTCCTGCTATTGGGAATCGAATCTACAACCTTCGTGCTTACAATCAGCCTCATTTTTTTTTAAATAATGAAGTTAATTACCATAAAGACGCAAAGGTAATATAACTCAAAGCCATCACATAATTACAATTGAAGTCATGTAACTGATAAAACTTTTTTCCTCAGTCCCAAGGCTCGAGTGCCCTCCACTCATTTCCCGGTGTGTTCTTGAATGTTAACTAATATTATCTATTTCCTATTTAGTTCTATTATTTATTTATTTAGAGTAATGCTGTATGCTGCATATAGTAGTGTAGGCAGAGGGAACCTGGGAACTTAATGTTTAGATAGTCCACTCCACAGACTACCATTAAGAAGAAGAAGAATTTATTCTATCCTATTTCTGTTCTGTTTTGGGCGGGACGTGTCTCAGTTTCTTAACATGTTGTATTTATTAAAATACGTTAAAAAATATTTCTTCATATTGTGTGTAATTCTATTTCTATGAATATAAATTAATAGTTTATTTATAGTCTAAGGTTTAACATTATTTTACAAATAGCTTAAGTACTCTTTACTCCACTATTACAGTAATGTCACTTTTTGAACAACCAATAACTTAGTGGTTCAGGGGCACAAGCGTGCGACTGTCAACGCGACGGTTGTGAGTTTGATTCTCAAATGGGAGAATGAAATGTTTTTTTTTCATTTCCTCGCTCTGGTAATGAGGCAAAGCGTGGCGTTGAGTTTCGCCACTCATCACGTAATACCGCGAGAATTACGCGCAAAGTGTAGAACGCAAATGTCTTAATATGAACGGAGTGTTTTAACATTAGATTCGCCGGTACCTCCTGCGTACCATGCTATGTACGGGATACAGTGTGAACTTATAAAATACATATAAATGTCAGTATCTACTTACAGGAAGCTTATTAAAGATACGTAAATAGGCATAATTATCTTACCCGAATATAATTAGGATTAATTAAAAGTTTTCTGCTCGAATTTGAACTTGTAACTATCGCTCAGATAGATAATAACTTTACACTTAAATACTGCAAACAAACATCCATACAAAAAAACAACAACAACTCTCAACATAAAGAAAACACTGAAACAACACAAAATGGTCCTTCGAGCCAGTCGAGTAAATAACCTATAAATTTATTTAGAATATAAAACTAGATTTTCGTATTTAAATATATATTTAGTACACATGTTTGTTATATTCACGTGCATTCGCCATCTGAGGCGCGTCACGTGGCCGGTTACGTACAGATCACGTTTGCCGCCCGCAAAGCTATGCGAAACTAATTTACGCTATTCTCTTCATAAGCATAATAAAAACGCTTGTGATGTAACCCAATTGAATTACCTTCTGTTTATTTGTAATTGTCGTAATTTAATACTTAAGTTGATAAATGTTTTTTTTTAAATAATTTTATTTAATTTACCTAATTCATATATAAGCATGTGTTTTTATATCGAGCGCAACGGCTCAGGCTTGTAAATATGATGGAGGTTCGATTCCACTCTTGGGAATTCAGTATTTTGTATAATTTTAATTATTTGCATTTCGTCGCTCTAGTGACAAACGCAGCTGGCTGGCTGGCTTTCGCCATTCATGAATTTCTAGGCAATATCTCGAAACTTGGGCGGAGAGTGTTTTTCCTCTTAGTAATAATTTTTATCAATTTGTGCTAGATCCTGAATTTGAATCCCATACACAGTATATTTATATGTCTAATATAATTGATTAAATATATAGGTATGTCGTGGGGCTGTGAGCCAACCTCTGTAAACACGATGATTTTTCTCAATAAATATGTGAAATAATTTAAGTGTTCTTATAAAAATAATATAAAATATAACAATAATACTAAACTGAGTGCTAAAAAAGTGGGCTTGCCACCTACTAAAGTAAAACATTTTGTTATAACATTCATATAAATATAATATAAGCCACACGACCCGACACGTGAGGTAATTGCGCATATTAATAAAGTAATCTGCTATTATTACAGGGTAACTATATTATTGAATACTTATAATATGTAGGTATTATGTAAGGAAGTAGAGATATTCTTTGATTGTGTTTTTTTAGTGTCACGCTGTATCCCTAACAGCAGGGTAGGCAGAGGGAACCCAGTGCTAGGACACTCCGTTGCCCACTATGCTCTGAATTTCAATATAACCACATACACCAGTCACATTTTGTGGCCCTGCATCGCGACTGGAATTGACACTTTCATATCAATCATCTGTATCCCTCATATAGCGGGGTAGGCAGAGGGAACCTAGCGTTAAGATACTCCGTTCTCCACCCACTTTGCCTTGTTATCAGAGCGAGTAAATGAAAATATTAAATATTTCGGTTTCGAGTGGGAATCGAACCCAGACCCTTTCACGTGACTGGCTATAAACGGAAGATAAACGATAAAAGTAATTGTGCCCGTCAGCTTCCCAGTCACGTTGCAGTATAAATTATTATCACTTCTTTTCTAATTTATCTCTTATAATTATTCTATATACATATATACATAAGTAAGTAGACTAGTGACATATTTAATATAAAAAAATCGCTATTCAATAATACATTCAAAATTGCTTGTAATGGCCTAAGTTATATAAAAATGCCAATAGTTTCATCTTACTGGTCTTAACACCATTTGTCACTTTTCACCAAAAATATAGCATACTTTTGTATGTATAAAGACTTACTCAACTGGGGTCTGGAAATCGGAACCCACACCCACTTTCACCAATTATTGTTTCCATTGAACCAATATCATACCATCCTGTCAATGGCATGTACCGTAGTAATCCTGGCCTTATGTAACGTAGCACGTGGCGGCTTCACGTGATAACTTACGTCAGTGGGGGGTTAAACTCAGACAAGGTCAGCTTGCTGGTGTAGGGTAGCCACGTACTGGACGATCTAAACGTTGGTAAAAATATACATATAACCTAGATATATAGAGAGGAGTATGTTATTTTTAGTACTATTACTATTATAGATGCACGCTCTATCCCGCACATAGCAGGGTAGGCAGAGGGAATCTGGGAACATAGTGTTAAGACACTTCATTTTCATTAGGACACTTCCGTTCCTCACTTTTCGCCGAATTCTGGAGGAATTACGTGTTGAGTGGCTGAACTGAACGTCACGTTTTGCCTCGTTACCAGAGCGAGGAAAAGAAAATATGAAATATTTAACTTCCTCGAGCGGGAATCGTATCCACAACCTGTCTCGCTTATCATCATTGTTTGTTTTCTCTTCTCATTTTGTTACAGGACCGGGAAAATATAAAAAAATGCATTCCCCTGAATTGAGATAGAACTCCCAATCAACCACGGATAATGATAAAAAAGCCTTGACCTGAAATTGAACTGACGACCATTGAATGTCAGAAGTGCCAACTGCGCCATGAGAGCAAATTAAGTCATATTGTGTTGTTATGTAAATATTACATACATATTATGTACATGTGAGTTAATATTTAACATAATATGTATTTTCTTTAAAGAAATAGTTTTATATTTAAAAATTTATGTTCGTTTGTATGATTGTTTCATATTGAGTCCAATTAACTGCTTATAAAAAAAATATTAATGTCTGACTTATGCTTATGATCGTTTATTAAATAGTATATTATGTGTTATTTACGTGTTTCCTCAACAGGCCTTACCTAGGAAAGGCCTGTATAGATGAAACTAAAATGACAAAAACCTAAATAAAAAAGCATTTATCACATCTGTATCATAGTAAAAGGTAACGTGTCTTGAGTAGACGAGCTTAGAGCCGCGCTTTCCCTCGGTACCAGACCGATATAATGAAAATATTAAATATTTCATTCCTCAGAGAGCGAATTGAACCTTCATATTTACAGTCGCATTAAATTTAATTACAATAAGTTTTACGTGACTCGCTAGCGTAGAAAATTCGATTACTACTATCGAAAACCGGGAAAATCGGTATAGCCATATAATTTTAAAACTATTTCGGAAACTTACTTCACACCTGTATAAATAAAATGCGATAAAAGAATTTAAATGTTGTTGTTCCTCGATCTCATATTCTAGGTATGAGCATTTGCTCAGCTGTAGCAAAAAAGTTACAATTCAAAAGATATCACGTGTTATTGAAATTTTATATCACTGACTGTGAAAAACGTGACTCGCTGTAGATTACTTACATAACTATACAATTTTTTTCAGCTTAACGCGGTATCACGTATGTAGCAGGGTATACAGAGAGAAGGTAGTGTTAAGACACTCCGCTCTACTTTCCATCGAATTCTGGAGGCATTGCTTGTGAGCAGTGGAGCTCAACGCCGCGCTTTGCCTCGGCACCAAAGCGAAGAAATAAAAATATTAATTTAAATAAATACTTCATTTCCTCAAGTGGGGATTGAATCCACAACCAGTTGGTTTTGCAGCACACTTAGTACCTCTGCGCCACGACGGGCCTATATATATATATATTTAGTGCAATAAAATAATATAATATAATAATAACAATGACTGTAATAATCACAGAACACATTTTTTTGTGACGGGATCAACAGAACTTTGCTCCAAAGTAACCAATCGATTCAGAAAAAAATACTTAATTAAATATTTCAAAATAACAAATGATTTGATGATTTCAAATAACAAATAAACTGTTAATATAAAGTAAACAATGTTTAAATAATTTAAAGGAAAAGCTGAAATATTTTTTCTGAAATTTTTGAAAGCAACAAGAAATTTAATTTGGCTATAGATTAAAAGAAATACTCTGGTCTCCAACACTTTGCTAAGAGGTTGCCACAGCAAGGTTGCTCTGTCGCAATGTTTGTTAATGATCTTAGTGGTGCCTTTACATTGGATTAACCGACTTGAAAGAAGCAAATTTGAATAAAATTTGCGTTTATAGTATGTTTGTATAGACTATATGTAGGCTACTTGCGGATTATAGCGCGAAACTAAAAAATAATTAAAACTATTAAATAAACCAAAAATAAAAGCTTATATTATATTATTATATAAAAAGAAAGAAAAAATGCTTTTATAAGTAAGCTTATTTTCTAAATTCATACATTGTACAATTGTTGTTAATTAGGCCATAAAAGGCTTTTTATTTTATTACTTATAGACTTATTTATTACTACTTTATTACTTTATGACTTATTTATTATTTTCTTGCCATTTGTTAGAACGTATGCAAGTTCAATTCAGATGTGGTTAGTTAATTAAAAAATGTAATAAGGATATTTATATTAATCTGTACTAATATTATAAAGGTGAAGAGTGTGTTGGGTCAAGCGCGGGAAAAAAAATATGCGATATTTATGTAAAATTCTTTATATTATATCTCAGAAAATCTAGCAAAGTTAGGCAACAGCATACCTATTGCCTTACAGCGATTACACTGTACGGTCACTAAAAATCAATATTGACGAGAAAAATGAACCAGAACTAAATTGCAGCGTAAATTAGTTTTTTCACACTTTTTACAAAAAACGAAGCACTTGGACTTGCGTAGCACTTGAGTTGTCAAATATGGCAGTGTAAGAATAAGAATAAGAAAAGAAAATCTTTATTTTGTATAAATTATTTCTCCGTTTATTCTCACTGTTCTCTCACTTCTATTTGTCACAGCTGTGTGTAATGTTTATAAATTTCCCTGCAAACAATATGTTAACAGTAAATACGGTGATATAGGTAGATATTTCGATTACATATTAATAGTGCTCAATAGTACCTATGTACTGCTATTTAATTTATTAATAACATCTAATTTTATTTGTTTTATTAATAAAGACCATATAACACGAGGTTACCATTACGACGCTTTAGTGCTTTAGAGGAAGAGCCACCAAGTGTAGAACGAAGGCCCACCTGGTGGTATGCGGTTACCTTCATGTATAAACGTCTACGATCTTGAAATCCCCCAAAATGTAGCATTTAGGGAAAACCACAGGAGGAAGGAAAGATATACGTTTATTTTTTGTTAATAAAACCATTAGGTAGAAAAGGAAGATATCCTATCCTGCTATATCATATGAGTCAGCGTGAAGCTAGTTTCGGATCTGTTTCGGATTTAAGCAATTATTTGTATTAAAAACTTATTTCCTTTTTAATTATTCTGAAGGCATTATTTCCTTATTACGATTTATATAATATGATTTAATAATACAGTAAAAACATTCTTATTCACAACCTTGTTTGGTTGACAATACAAGTTGTATCAATTATAATTATATTATATCATAAATGAAAAAAAAAAAATTCATATTATATAATAATTATATATTTATAGATATTTTTTATATGGCGTTTTTTTTGTCAGAAATATGTATACAGGTAATTTTTTTTCATGGCAATCTACTCGTAGGTATAGAGCCTAGTAATAAGACATCATGATCTTATTTTATTTTATGCCATAATTTCAGACATTGTATGTTGAGAGGCGGAATTCAACGCGGTGCCTTGTTTTGCAACATAATATAAACTTCACTAATAATTCGATGGTTGCTTACAAACATCGATGGCATCGTGGCGCAGGGGCACAAGGATATGACTATAAAGTAACTGTGAAAATGGGGAACGGAGAGAATTAACAATAGGTTCTCTCTGCCTTACTATTTGCAGGATACAGCGTGAAGGTGATAAAAAAGATAGATAATGGTTTATATTAATACCAAATTTAAACTTACTGCATCATGATGGCCTCAGTTTACATATTAAGGAATGCAAAGGAAAATTATTATCAAAATATTAAGAAACTGATTACAAATCTAATTATACCAAATGCAAAAATAATAGCTTCATAATAATGTTACTGCATGTGCAGTTAGGACATGCTTTGCCAAACACCATTTCACACGAAGGTTGCAATTTAAATTTCTGTGTGGTAACTTAAATAAATAAAACTAACAAAGTAAAATTATTCCTAAGAGAAAAGCTAATTATATCTATAAATAATTAAAGTAAGTAACTAAGAGTAAGAGCAATGGTTGTGAAGGTAAATAAGGTTAATACAATAAGATTGGACAAGCTGGATAATTTTCAATTCTGCCACCCAACACCCAATGCCTCAAGAATTTGACGGAAAATCAGGAACGGAAGTGTCTGAATGGGGAACGGAGAGTCTAAGCTCTAGCTTTCCAAGTTCCCCCTGCCTACCCTCCTACGTGCGGGATACGTGAAGCTTTTAGCTTTTGCTTATTGAGTTTTTAATACTTATAATGAGTAAAATTTATCATTTTTTCAATTTGCAAATTGGAACTCACAACCACAATGAAAACAAAATGTGTCATAAAAGCAATAATAGGCTGTTATTTTATTCCAATTAGAAGCATTTTGCAAATTCGTTGCCCCATTTGACCCGCAGTTACATATGAGCGTGACCGCCGCGTTACGTAGTACGTACGGTTGCGACTGTACGATATTGCGAATTTTAGCCGTAACCTACTATTATATTTGCAATATTTTATGGCGTTTTTTTTTGTTTTTATATAAAAAATATTTTTTTAAATTGGTTTTTTAAGTATATATTATTATTATTATTATTTATCAGCTACACGCTGTATCCCGCACACAGAAGGGTAGGCAGGGAGAAATACGTTCATAAATAAATTTGAATTTACTATACTATTAATTTACATACATATTTTGACAGTCCTTGACTCTATTCAAAGTTCAATAGTTCCGATATAAGTTCTCCGGTTGACCTTTGAAAAGACAGTATCAAAGATACTAGAGGAATGTCACGTAGAAAGGATGAGGACCCTTCGGAGGATATGAAGAGGTTGATGACAGTTTAAGAGATATGTAGAGACTGTTGCGTTTTTTTCTCCGTTCTCAAGGATCAAACTGTAAATCTTCCATTTCTTCCTTAGATAATCCAATTATAACAGGTATAATAAAATAAATCAAAATCAAAATCTTCATAATCTTCATAATTCCCTATAATACATAATATTACAAAATTTAAACTCTATAATATACTATTACAACATAAGATTGGGCCGGTTACAAAAACATATCCTCAGTTGGACACGAGTACGAAACTCTTACGGAATAGCAAATAGCACATGTTTATAAAGATATGTTTTCATTGTATATATGTATATACATATATAGGTTTTTATGTAACTTTAAATATGTTTACATTAATAATTCGAGGCCATCGTGACACAAGCTCTTGACTTTCAACGCGGTGTTTGTGTGTTCGATTCCCATTTCGGGGGAGTGGAATATTTAAAACGTTTTGACAACCATAATAGAATTCGGCGGGAAGTGATTAAAGGAGTATCTTAAAATTAGGTTCACAAGTTTCCTCTGCTACCCTGCTATGTGCGGGAACTAGCGTGAAGGTAGAAAATAGCTTTTGCATATGCATTTACATTCATATACAGAACTTCTTGTTATCTTAGTTTATGACCTAGTAAATTTGATAGGCTCCGTCACAAAATTAGTTTCGTCACCCTTCTATTCTCACGCCTGTCATTCTCAAGATGTAGTACCTATGTCCTATACATGCTGTCATTACAATCACTTAATAATATTATTTCGTACGTAATTTCAGTATGCAATTTGATGTGAAGTTTGCAATGTTATTTATACAAAGGTTTAAAAGGATGATGCAAAGTTTATAATGTAAATTTTATAATTATATTTTGATTTGCAGCTCCTATAAGAATGTTTCGAAATCGGCTGGTGCGCGGAGAGCTGAATGAGTAGGAGACACATCTTCTTCCTAACTACTTTACCATATACGGGATAAAGAGATTTTTGTTAGCTTTTCGCTTTTCGCTGTATCCCACATGCCCATTTCTGTTGCCCATTTTTCGTAGAATTCGCCCATTTTTCGTAGAATTTCGTAGAACTCAACGCCGCGCTTAGTGAGGGAGGATTTCATCTCCTGGGTTTTTTTAATATTAGAGACAACCTTACTTCCCATTATGACACATTACCTAGTTAGGGTGTCATTTAACGTAATCTTATTCGACCAAGAAAATTAGTTTTATTGGAACATTAAAAACGTGGACATCCTAACTTTACTATAACGCCTAAAAATATTCCACAAGTAATATTAAAATTCAAACAAACAAATAAATAGAAACATTCACTAATTTCTAGTTAATGTACAACCTTCCTAAAGCCTTACAGTTTCAAATACTGTATCGGTGTTTTACTCGATTTACGATATCGATGTCGCAACGACACCGGAAAGTAACTTCCAAGGACAATTTTAATGGTTTTAAAAGTGTAACGTAATAGTAACAAAATACCACGCTTCAATACCCAACTTATGAAATTTTAGTTCATAATCGCGAAGGCCGATTGCAAATGAGTATAAGAAATATAGCCGTGGCTGTCTGTGTGTATGTCATAATATAGTTCGCTGATATTTGTACGTACGGTGAGGCGGTGATGAAATGGTATTGTCACTGATTTAACTATGTTTTTTTGTTTAAAATTATGAAAATTCAAGTTAATTGTTTTGTTTTAACGCTCTGATGGAGTGAGTGGGGTGTTGAGAAAATTTTCATTTTGTATGATTTTAAATTTTCACTTCTATATTTTTTTTGTAATTTTTAACTTTCACACTGTATCCCGCACATAGTAAGGTAGGGTATAGGGAACCTTCCGGGGAACCTTCAGGGAAGTTTCCTCCAAACTCAGGACGCACTTTGTGTTAAGTAGCAAAGCTCAACGGCGCGCTTTATCTTTATACCGGGGCGGGGAAATGAAAATAATTCATTCCCCTGAATGGGAACAGAACCCACAACTGTAACGCGACGTAACAGCCAAACATTAAGCCGCTGCACTAAGTTAAGCTCTGTGTTACATAACTTTTAATTTTTAATCAAGTGATTTTTTTGTATTTAAAGCAGGAGCGCTTTAAGCCTCACCAAAGAAAGCTTGGTTGTGCAAAAATTTGATTCTTTCTTTGAAATAGAACGGTACTTAGTAAATGAAGATAACAGAGTGACACACCACTAATTTCTTTCTTAACCCAAAAAGAAAAAAACATGCTATTTATACAAAATACAGCTTAATAATTTTCAACAGTGTTCGCTCCTTAAAATTACTTAATTATAAATATTCGCAACGGCAATGACGAAATTAGTTCCGTAGATATGTCAACATATACATTACCTCACGCTTACTAAATATACATATAAGTGTTATTGTACGTACGCCGAGTTCTGCAGAGATTCGCAATGTATTGTGCTATACGACAATTTTGTAATCATTTCAAGATTACATTAGTTGTAGAGTATAGTAGAGTCGTGGGGATATTTGACTGTAAACGGGGTGTTTGTCAGTTCGAATCCTCTCTCGAAGTAATGATTTTATATTTAAATTATTTGATAGACGCGGCTTTAAAAAACATAACTCGGAATGTTTCGGAAATCGGGTGGAAAACGGAGGGCCTTAACACTAGGTTCTCTCTGTTTATCCTGTTACGCGATAGAACTTGAAACAGAGTTTTTTTTAAATACAATTATATTATTCGAAATGAACCAATTATTATTGCGTTGATATGAAGGATTTTCGCACGATGTAAGAATTTGCAATTTTGAAACATTTTTTTGTTCTTTCTTATGCAAATATTGTAAATAGTTCATGAGCATCTTCACACGTGTAATGCATTATTATAGTGACAATATAACGTGCAGGACGTACTGGTAACAAAATTAGATTTTGTAATAACCAGAGCAATAAGTTATTTTTACTTTCAATATCTTCCCCTCATAACAATTTGAACTCAATATTATCTCACTTTAATTAATTCATGTTAATATTAACTTTTCATTGTAAAAACTAATTTAAAGGATCAAAAATGGTCAGAGCTAAAACTAAATTCGTAAAAAACTTCGTTCTAAGATTTGAATTATTATAATATTTTTTTTATTAGATATTATTTATTAAAAAAAACCGTGATTGACTAAACTAAATATTCCACTTCATTCTAGTGAACGGGCTGTAGACCTTCTGAGCCATTTCGACATAAAGTTAGTTGACCTGTTGCAATTCGTACAGTAGGCGGCGTGTAGTCGGTATTAATATAACACTATTATACAATTATTACGTATATTATTAAGGATATGTTACGAAAGGATTTGGATGCAAATAAATAATTATTGAATGGAATATATTACTAAGTCGTTAGGTCATTAGTTCGATATCAGCACAGACTAGGTATCTATAATAATCTGTATATAGTTGATAATGTAATAGTATAAAGCCTTATTTGGCTTGTTAGACTATCGTGTATTTCTAATAATTGGACATAATTAATGACTATGTTAGACTTGAAAAATAGTAAAGGAATAAAACTTTTTTTTTGAAAATTGACAAACGAAAATTCGTTTAAGTAGATAATTAGGAAAGAAAACTTTTTGAATAAATATATTTTTCAAGATAACTAATTCCAAAATGCCACTATATTAATCTTTAGAGAAGTAAAGAAAGAAAACAGCCGTCACCCAATACATAAATAGTACAGAATAAAACACAATTAAGGCGTGAAATGTGGCTAACCTCATTACCGAAGTATGCGCTTGCGCAACAACTTCGAGAGTTTCGACACGTTTGATATGTATTGATAGATGAAAACTCTAACAAGGTCGAAAAAATATAATAATACGTGTTAAGTGTTAGAAATAACGCAATATTTAATATATGTACTTATATATTTAATTATAGTCTTATTGACAATTTCGAATTTTTATTGAAAATAACACTTGTTACCCTAGGCTTCGACCGCACGGTCCAGAGAAAATAATTAAGAGTTGTCACCCCATACCTGAGGTATATTTCCGATGAAACCCACTATATATGTAGTATCAAAAATATAACGTCCTGTAATAAATCCTTCGATATAGGATAGATGGAAATAGACTATGTAATACAAAGAGGATTTTGTTAATCCAAACTAACAGATTTTGAGATTAACTCGCTTCATAATAATTATTCCGCGCCCGTCGCTTGCGCCTGCTGGAACCCACAAGTCTTACGGCGGGTACCAGCTCGACGCGACGTCCACTCTGTTCCCCTATTTTAAAACTGTTATATATTTCAAAACATTCATTTCCTTAATATATCAATATCGATCTATATATAAAAGACATAACGTATCTAAGATATTTATTTAGATAAGTACTATTACTGTATCGATTAAAATAGTTTCGATAATATCCGTTTATTTTTTTGTAATTTGTAAAACATAAAAGTGGCTAGTGAGGGTTATTCTAAAGAGATATATGCTGTCACAGACTTTTTTTTAAACTTTAAAGGGCAAAAATTTCGTCATATATGGTTTTTACTTAGCTTTAACGGTTTGTAGGTCTTAGTAACACGATGCCTATATTATAGCCTTCCTCGATGCTATCCAACACAAAAACATTTCTTCAAATCGTACCAGTAGTTCCTTAGATTAGCGCGTTCAAGAAAACAAACATTTCTCACAAGATTTAGTGGAATTGAAAAAATAAACTTAAGGCGACTATTACGATTAAAGATTATAAAACATTTAGATAACATAAATTTATTTTGAAGATATATCTAAATGTTAGTGTGTAAGGTTATCAATACAAATTTAAATATAACAAATTATATTCTCTGTAGAAATCATTGGGGAAATGATCTTAAATCAATTTTCATCATTTTTTACAGAAAAATTTCGCCACCTAATATTTGAATTCACAACTAACTGTTGTCATCCATTTCTTAACAACACTACTGTAATATAAAACAATTGAATTTTTATTAAAATTCCACAGTAAAAAATGGCACAATTGAACTACTTTAGAAAGATATTCGCTACAAATCTTGAATTCTGAAGGTTAATGAATGCTAATTATTGCGATCTTCATTATCTTATTTAATGTAAGACGATTTATTTCAAGAAACTATTACAAAAAATACTATTTCAATATCTTTTTATATTAGGAGAAACTCAAGAATATATATATGTACATATATGAATAATAAAAAAATAATGTTTTATTTAAAAGACAAACCTGATAAATGATAAATTTTCACCAAGTATATTGTGTTTAAGGACTCGTTTGTTTAAAATGAAGGCATCCAGAATTTGGCGGAAAGTGGGGAACGGAAATGTCATAATGGGAACGGAGCGTAAAAATTATACAAATTATATTGAATGGTTACAGAGCAAGAGCAGAGAGCGGACTCTCCATTTATCAGGTGCTTTGACACCAAATTGGANCAATTTCAATATCTTTTTATATTAGGAGAAACTCAAGAATATATATATGTACATATATGAATAATAAAAAAATAATATTTTATTCAAAAGAAAAAGTTGAAATTTAAAATGAAGGCATCCAGAATTTGGCGGAAAGTGGGGAACGGAAATGTCATAATGGGAACGGAGCGTAAAAATTATACAAATTATATTGAATGGTTACAGAGCACGAGCAGAGAGCGGACTCTCCAGTTTTCAGGTGCTTTAACACCAAATTGGAATATTTATAAACATAGAAAATTTGTGAATATTATCGTCTTAGAGACTGTCTTGGGGCAGTGATGAAGAGAGGGAAACTTTCTCCTTTTTTTAAGAAAAATATTTTTTTTTAGCTTCACGCTGTATCCTGCACATAGCAGGGTAGACAGAAGGCATTGGGTAACCAGTGCTATGACACTCCGTTTCTCATTAGGATACTTCCGTTCCCTACTTTGCACCGAATTCTTGAAACGATCAGATATCATCCGAAAATATTATTACAATATGCATCAGCTTAATCTAACCAACTACCTCAATACATATGTAAGCTAGTGACCTCTCTCTCTATATTTAGATTAAAATCGTCTTGTATTGTACAAGACCTACATATGTACATTAATGATACCGTGACATCAGGTATCGTAACAGTTAATTTAACCAAATAATTTTTCGCAATGACTTACAGTTAGTGTGGTTGCGGTTACATCACCAGACCGGTTACCGATCTTCACCTTCATGATGTAAGATGTCAAGGTTCCCAGTGCAATCGTTTTGTTCTTTCGTTTTGTAACAGTGAGAGGTATGAGATGTAACAAGACTAGGTCTTTTTCTGGCGTTGTTTGTTAATAGCGAATTATTAATATTTTGCAGGTTTTCTAAGATTGCATGTACTAGGGGAACCTAGTATCAAGACATTTCATGGTCTACTTTTCGCTCGTACTCGATATTGGGTTCTTAGTGGCAGAGCTTAACTCCGTGTTTGGTCTTCGGAGAGTGTGGAAATGAAAACTAACCCTGTGCTTACAGTCTGACCCTGTTTTACTGATTCGAGACAGTAATGATTGGGGAGTGGAGTAAGATTTAAAAAAACTTTTACTTTGGTAATACGTTCTGAACGTACGTAT
This sequence comes from Heliconius cydno galanthus, assembly GCA_036379175.1. Taxonomy (NCBI): domain Eukaryota; kingdom Metazoa; phylum Arthropoda; class Insecta; order Lepidoptera; family Nymphalidae; genus Heliconius; species Heliconius cydno. Next base: position 1,421,776 of record JAKRZM010001267.1, read on the forward strand.
AATGTTTTTTTATAATGTTAATAATAATGTTTTTTTTTATATTTGAAATAAGACATATTATTTATATATAAATTTACATGTAATAAACGGAATACAGGTAAAGGTATAAAAGATTTATCACTCATTTCATGATGAAATTAAAAATCCAAAAAAAAAACAACGAATTCCTTAACTTTTTAAATAATCTAAACAACATATAAAAACAAAAAAACATATTAATTCTTATACATATATGGATGTATTATTATTTTCCATTCTGATGGATGATGACAAAAGATGGACATGTCCAAACGGTCTCCACCTGCCCTTGAATCGTTATCGAGAACCACTCATGTTATTTGCTTTTCGCAATAGTAAAGCAAGCTAATCAACTATTATCTGTGACGTAACGCCAATATATGCCAAGGTTTGTAGAGAAATGTTCTATTCATCGGTTTATCTTCGATTGCATAATGTATAGCGTTAAGTAGGTTTTACAAGATTACTATATATATTGAAGAAATATGCCTTTGCAAGTATTAAGAATCGGGATTAAGATTATTATTACTACAATAAACCTGTTGTTTGTTTGTTTGTTTGTATTGGATGGACTTAAATATAAAATTATATTTTCAAGCGATTAATAATATTAGCTATATGATTATTTTATTTGATGTATTTTATCCTGATATGGTAGGCATGGATAATAATGCGGGGTTTTGTTATACTCTATATCATTTTTTTTTCAGCTTCACACATCAGCCTGTATATAGCAGGATAGGCGGAGAGTACCTAAAGTCAAGACACTCTGTTCTTCAGTTTCCGTCTGAATTCGATATATTGAGTGAGAGTGATGGAGCTCAATCCTGATCTATTGCATTTTAGTACAGAAAAAAATATTAACGTACAATTTTAATTTTGCACTCTCTAGGTTATTTAGTCCATTTTTCATGATAATTTGTAAATTTTTTGAGAATCTATATTTTTTAGCTTCACGCTGTATCCCGCACGTAGCACGGTAGGCAGAGGGAACCTGGGAACCTACTGTTAACATACTCCATTTCCATTAAAATACTTTCGTTCCCCACTTACAGAATCTATTATTATACATAAACCGAGAAAAAATCTGTTACCACCATTGCTCTCATAACATTTTAAAGCCAATAAAAAAATCTTATTTAACAATTCAGTTTTGCATCACGTAAGTCAAATTCAATCTAGGCCATAGATCTTTTGATTAATCTGTTACGCAACGAGTTGCATCATAATCGGTCCAGTTATGCATGTAAGCCAAGGTTTTGAGTTCAGGTCAACTTTTTCATAACAACTTATGTTTTTAAGGGCGTATGAATATTATATGTGTATTATGTTACGTATGGTTTTTTTTGTATTGAATTGTATAATTATAGATTATTACAACAGTTTTAAAAATGCATGATTGGTGTAGCTGATTTTTTTTGGAATCAATCTAGTGTTAAAACACTCTGTGACGCAAAACGCGATAGGATAGGAACGATAATTTCTCTCTGTCTTTTTCGTGAAATGCAGAGTATATAATAATAAGATTTACTAGGATTTTTTTTTAATTCATTTCTATTTAATAGTTTTAACTACTAATTATAAGTATATACTTCATTATTATATGACTTCAGTTATAATAATTATGATTTACCAATCCAATTGCTTCAATACTACCGTTTACCTAAAGATTTATACATTCGTCCACACATGCTTACACCGTTGTACGTTTAACTAACCCAATTCGATACAAGATAACTTATAACACTCAAATATACACTTTAATTTAAGAAAATAAAGTTCAAATCATAACAACAGCCTCTCCTTGGTTTTAGTTTACTGTTACGTAAGACAATTTAAGGTCACTGTAGTTGCATAATCTGTATATTACTGTGAGAGCGACCGAAATATGTTGAGCTCTCGTTTCCAATACAATTACTCCGTAGTGGCCCTTCCACTATGGGAGGGAAGGGGGGTCAGAGGCCTTTGAGGCTGGACAGCTTAGGATTTGCGTCGGCTAATATTAGAATGTCAGTTTTGAAACGCCAAAGAATGTATGATTTATAGGCGTATCGCATTTTCATGTAATTTGAACTGTTGCTTGTAAAACTTGTAAAAACTATAGTTTTTTGTAGTTGGTGGAAATAAAACATATTTATTTTGGATTATAATATAATTTGGATAATAATATGTATATTGCACAAAATGATTTTGGTTAGGTAGAGCAAGCGATATCTCCATTTCATTGTCAAAGAAGACCCTTAAGCCTACATTTCTTCAAGTCCCAGGCAGACTCCTGACTCTACGACGTTATGGGTACACTCACGGTGAATTCATTAAGTGGTTTAGAAGTTTTGAAGAATCGAGGAAATCAAAATAAATCATTCGTCCGAATTGAAATCGAACCCACACCAGTCGTGTACAGTCAGTCAATTTTGTGTATCATGTTCTTAGTTACTCTGTATATTTTAATGACTTGGGAATAGATTCTCAACCTTCAATTACTAAGACGTAATAAATTTGAACATTGAATTTAATTTTGCTGTAATTTCATTAACAAATTATGATAGTTATCTTTTCGATCATTGAGATTATATATTTGTAATAACCTTAGCAGTCTTCGTGGCTTAATGGAACACATTTGAGTTGATATAGGTGATAGTGGGTTCGAAAATCTTGTATTTGAAATATTTTTTTATCTAATTTTTTATCTAATCTAGCGGGGTAGTCGGTTTTTCCTGTACTGGTTATAGTTGTATATTTTCAATTTACCGTTTTAAATGAAACTTTTTAACCAGATTCGGATTACGGTCGGAATCTTGTATATTTCCAAAAATATAGTATCCATAATTTTAAATATACACGATTAATCCGATAAAACAATTTAATCTAAAATGTGTAATAATTGCGAAAATTAAAAATCTTATATCATTTTGCCATCCGGGTAAAGTTTGGCGTTGAGTACCGCTACTCAGCACGCAATATCTCAAAAACTGAACTAAAATTTGGGAACAGAATGTATTGACACTAGGTTCTCACTGCCTACTGTGGAATAAAGCGTAAAGCTGCTCAAAAAATGGTAAGTGCTATTTTTTTCAGCACGTACGTACCTATATCCCTCCAATTAAAATGTACATGTCCACAAATGCTAATTACTTCTTATTCTATGAGATAGTTTAGAATGTAAAATGATGTATACCGTTCTCTTTACTGTGATCGTCACCTTGACATGTCTGATGATTTCGTATACTCAGTTATTACATTACCTTCATCTGCCTTTGAATAGATATACTCTATTAAAATAAGTCTCGTAGAGTGTTTCGTGCCATTCCTTCTCAGGTCTTACCAACTGGTCCAGGTTTTACTCACTGGTCCAGGTCTTACGTCAAATATAAGCATTACAGCTACTTTATGATCCAAGGCATATAACTTAAAAATAGTTTTAGTTTATTTTATATTTTTTACTAAAGCTATTAAGGCGAGCTAGTATTTACAAGCTAGAGTTCTATAAAAAAGTGATCAATGTCAAGGTTCCGTGGTGGGGGGGAGGCGCCAGTTCTCAGTGGTTGTGGGCCATCCGCGTAGAACTGTGCCGGGCGTAGGGTAACAACGGGTTTGTGGAAACTGTAAAAAGTAAAGTAAAAGTATAATACTCTTTCTTGTACATTGGATAAGAAAATATAATATACGACAATGATATAAAAAACAGTATAAAGAAGCTGGCCTTTCACTATAGGAGCGATCTCTTCCTAGCAACATTGAAGTAAAATTTAGTAAATCGAAAAAAAAAACGTATTAAACAACTTTTTCTATTGACAGTTACTCTATCAGGGAATAAGGAATGATGTGGTATATTTGAAAACTTCAGTTGAAGAAGATAGACTATAATGGAACTAGTAACCGCCTGCAACTTTGTATCCATGAACTATGAAATGTAAAACCTCGTTTTATACCGTACCAGCAGGAGTTCCGAGAAATCTTCAATAAGGAATGACTTCATATAATTTTACGAAATTTACATACTAATTGTGAAAGTATTTAATAATATAATATAACTATACCCTTATTTAGATGATGATTATATATGAGGGAATTGCATCATATATTATAATAATTATAAATAATTAATAACTGGAAATTTCTAATACTTTACCCGTTGTGAAACGTAGTGGTATGATCCTGTCATTGAAATTCCTATATTTTTATGACTCGTATCGAATATATATATACATGTTATGTTTATTATTAATAATTATTACACATTTTAGGTGAAAGCATAGAAGGTACTTGTACTTGTTATAAAATTAATAATACTATTTCATCATAATTCTGGCATATTTTTGCCGTTATGCCGTCACAACCGTCGCGCGTCCCATTTACAGCCAGAGCTTTGCCGCTGCGCCACGATGACCGCACGCTGCACGATAGGCAGAGGGAATATAGTGTTAAGACACTCCGTTCCCCACTTTCGCCGAATTTTTCTTGTTGTTTCGTGTTGAGTGGCGGAACGCAAAGCCGCAACTTTTGTCTTGGTGATAGAGCGAAAAAATGAAAATATTAACAAATAGTTATTCATTTTCTCGAGTGGGGATCGAACCCAAAACCACCGCGTTACATTCACACATACACCATGTACCCCTGTGCCACGATGGACGCTCCTTGAAGTATCTACTAATATAGTTGTAGGAGGCCTCAGGATCTCATAATAAAAACAAGTATTTAGGAAAATAGGGAAAAATATCTGGCAAAACTCCTATAACCAAAGAAAAACTATATCTTAAAATTATAAAAAGTTCCATTATGATACAATTACATGGGCACCATGTCTGAACAATGTCCGCGCAACTCCCATAGAGCGGTTACACGCGTATTCGATCTGACATAATCCGCTTACCTAGTAACTGCCGGATGTGACCAGGGTTGGTACCATCAGGCTTTTTATGTTTTTAGTTCAATTTTTTTTGAAGAAATAGCCCGGGGTTTTACTTTAGTGTTGGTTTTTTTGTCCTGTAAAATTTAAAAAGTTTTCTTAGTGTGGAATAATACCTTAACATGTGTCAACAGTCTCTTTTGCTAAATGATCATTTTTAATAGTGATGCTAGGTTACGTAAATTTGCAAAACACTGCTTCTAAAAAAAATAGTTAATATTACAATTTCAAATTTAGAAATATTCTTAGCAAAATAAAACAACATTTAAGCACCAATGATATGTCCGCTTTTGTGAGAAATAGCGCAGAATTTAAGTCTGCCAGTTAGCACATAATATTTCCATAAGCTAATCTATCTGAAAATAGTGTCTCATCTCTATTTTATATTTATCAAAAAAATACTATTTATCTATGAAGTAGTAACAGCCCTAAAACAAAGACATCACAGGGATGTGCTCGACGGATGCTAACCTACTACTACATAACGGGACTCTACGTAGAGATGAGCTATCGGCATACTTTGAAGTATAATTAAGATAATATTATGTTTTTCTTAAGAATTTAATGTTGATCTAAAAATTGTGTATAATTAAACCTTTATTTCAAGTGCCTGTTATAAATGAGTAAAATGATTCCATCGAAAAATATGTAATACTTGTGAAATGAGAGCCAAGTTAATTGTTAAGTATTGTGTCGTTCTCGACTTCACCAACAGAAGAATGGGAGATCTATGGGTATGGCTATGGATCTATGGGTACCAAGGTACATTTTTTACGGGCTTTATTATATTCACAAGCAAGTGTTCTTCCAGCTTATACTGGACTATTAGATTAGTATTTTGTTTTGGCGGCTTGCCTTGCCGTTCCACACAAAATTTCAAGAATTTCTCCGCATTTTATTCTATTGCCAGGACCAAAGAAGCAAGCATAAATAATTTTTATTCTTTCCTTATTAATATATTTAATGTTACATACTATATATAAATATTTTTTTAATACAAACTCGAGATTCATTATCCACTAATTATACGAAAAACAATGCTTTTATTTTCATTGCAGTGAAGAGATTTTCATGAATAGCAGCTAAAATAAACAACCTATAGAAGTGTACATACATTTTGAAGTAAAGATAATTATTTTATTTTATTCCAAATAAACCTTGCAATTTCAATATATATTTTAAATGAAACTCTTAAAAATATCTATTCACATATCCACACGTTTCTAGGGAAACAATAGATTTCGGCATTAATGTGTAATATAAAACGTAATTTGTTGCGTGAGATATTTACTAGTATATGAGATTAAATAAAAACATAAATAGACTATGCCATACATACTCTTGTTACAATGTCGCGTGCTAACACAGTGCTCTACATACAGGTAACTGATGATATTGATTGATTTGTTATTTTTTATTTGGCAGGTAATATTTTTTATTTATTTATTTATTTTAAATACTGTACCGCATATAGCATAGGGCAGAGGGATCATAGTAAGACTATCCATTCTCCACTTTTCACCGAATTTTCGAGTTGCGAGCTGCTCTACCAGAGCCAGGAATTAGAAATGCTTAAAAAACCTTTACCTTAACAAGAATCGAAATTAATAATTATTGTGCTTGGAATCACACTTTTGTGATACCGCTCCAAGACGGCCTATTACGAATCTAAGCCAATCTTCAAGTAAAAAAGTTCAAGTCAAATAAATGCAGATTTTTATAATTTCACGTTTTTCTCAGGATCAGGACCAGGTCAGTGGAGAGAGCCTAGTATCCAAAAACTCTATTCTCAACTTTCTCTCCGCTCTTTTTTAACCGCTTAATTTGAGATATCAGCTTATCAGAGCAAGTGAGAATCAAATTTACAACTATCAATCACGTTCACAGCAAATACAATAAGATACTGGTCTTAGGCATTATATTTCGTCAACAAATTTCATTATTTACAACAGAGTATAAAAAAATATTACCGATTTTCACGGTTGTATTACACGGTATACGTATTTCAATAAAACATGCGTTGTTATTGCATTAATTGCTCTATTAACTTTATATCAAGTAACTATTTTATTATAACTATTTAGTTGTATTTTATAATTTTACTTTTCAATATTATTATTACATTCGTTTCCTCGCTTACTTCTGGTACTACCTCGAAAACTAAGTGAAAACTCTGGAACGGGGTGCTAGGTTCCCTCTGCATAACATACTTTTTGGCATTTTTAGGTGAAACTTATTACACTATTTTTATAAAACACCAATATATCTTAAATACTTGTAATATTTAATAATAAAAGCATAAAAATAACTGTAATTATGTAAAATCATATATATTTCCCATACATTTCCGATTTCTGTGGGACCTCAGTATAAAGACCTGGTTAAGCAAGCCAAGGATATGCTTGCAACACCAAATGTCTTAGGAAAGGAGCGGCGCAGCGTGTCAAGGTACTAAGTTCCTTTCGACTCTTGGGCAATGGGATCTACCCTGCAAATGCCAGTTTATACTTGCCTCGCTTTTTGTGAGCATTTAGGGTTAGGTAATCTGGTCAATCTAACTCAGGTATTTTAGGTTAACATTTCGTAGGTAGTATATATTATATGGTTTTTGCTGTAATGGTATAGGTGTTTTGCTGTGGTGTTTATATTTTTTTTTGAGGTAGTCATAAGTTGTTTAGATTTTCGTATTACAAAATTTCGGAGTTTGCTTGATTAGAAGAAATAAAATGTTTTAAATATAAACTTAACAACGACTTAAATTTTTACCAAAAACTATTCATTGATTATATTATTGACTAAAATGAGAGTTAGTAAGTTAATTTAAACTTTACACAAAGCTTAAATTAACTTACTAACTGTCATTTTAGTTTTAATATATATATCTAACAGTTTAATTTTCCGTTGGTGCCCCTATAGCAGGATAGGCAGAGGGAACCTAGTGTTAAAATACTCTTTTATCCACATTCCACTCGGTTTTTGAGGCATTGCGTGTGCGAAGTGAAACCACGCTTTGTTTTTTTACCAGAGCAAAATAATAAAATAAAATAATTAATTCAAAATAATAAATAATCCCCTGAGTGGGAACCCATAAACAACTCGTTTTAGTCCGACTGCTGTGCTGTGCTGCTGCGCCACGATGGCCTTATTACTTATTACTCATAAAGTACTAAAACAACCATGAGTTATATAACCTCTAAAGCTAAAGGAAGTACGGAACTAAACCTGGACCTTGCGATCACCTTCACCTCCACATCAATAGACAGATAAATGACATTACGTGTCGTGTACTACAATCAATAGTAATCAATTTTCTATTCTACACTAGTATTAACTTGCATTACTGGAGGAAAATTGTAGAGTCACTATTAAAATACAATTTAATGAACTATTTTATCACATCTCAAGAAATGAGGGCATTTTTAATTTAAAAAATCCCCTGAATTGGAATCGTACCCCGTACCTATTACATGAAAATTATAGAATATTACAAATATAACATACATAACGTGAACGTTATCTCTACAGCCACATTTGGCATATTAGCAATATCATTATACTCATTTATGTATGTCACATTAGCACCTTTCAACATAAACTATGTCATAATTTAATTATCTTTTTATTGCTTTACATCATTGAAATTTCTCCGCTCTGGGAGATAAAGGGCGGCGTTGAGTTTCGCCACGTTTCGACGCAATGTCTCGAAAATTGGGCGGAAAGTGGGGAACGGATTGTCTAGTATGGTGAGGTTTCTTAATAATTTGTCCGGGAAAAGAAAAATATTTTTCAAAATCGAAATTCTCCTGTGTGAAAATTGATTTGATTAATCTTCATATTTTTGCTCTACTAAAAACGCTCAGCGCCGCATTAAGTCTTGCCATTCTAAAGTGGAGAACGGAGTGTTTGGACACTAGGTTCCATCTGCCTATCCTGCTATCAGCGGAATACAAAGTAACAATAGAAATTATAGGTTCACATAACTTTTTTTATCATATAGATATATAAATTCAAATAGTTTAGATCCTCAGCTAGGTTTCACAAGCGTCTCGTCAATTGCACGGGTTGCATCACAAATTGTCGATCCATGTGTGTCGACACACTTGTAAGGACACATTTGAGCTTCGAGATGTCAAATTAGCTGATTTTGAGTTATTTTAGATATAATATTATGCTATTTACTTATGGGAGTGGAATATTTAATATTATCGTTTTCTTGATTTAGTAACGGGGCAAGGTGCAGTGTAATGAATTTTTTTATTTTATATTATGATGTATTAGAATTATTCACGGTATCGTGAAACACTGGGTAACCATACTGTGTTTCAAATACGTTTAAGTTCTATCGATCATTAGATACGTTTATAAGTAGAAAGCTCTATTTTTTGTATACAAAGTTTTTTTTTATTTTTCTAAAGACTTGTATGTATATTTATTTATTAGTTTTTACATGGGGTATCGTGAGAATAAATATATGCAAAAAATACCAGCGAGTTGTGTATGTACAGATAACATATTCTAAATGCCTGAGATTACAATTGACATCCAAACAATTAACGTGATGTGTGTTTTTCTATACAATAAGATATTTCATATTAATATGAACTAGAAATTCCTAACATTAGAAGTGTTTAAAAAAATGAAATCTATCAGCTTTACAATATTAGTATAGAGACATAGACTTAATACGTACAAAATTGAAGTTAAAACAAAATATACACTATTAAACCTACAGTACTTTCACATACTAAAATATACTTTGTATTCAAGTACCGGTATAACAATACTTTAATTAAATTGACATTTTAATGAACGTACACACAAAAGTTTTTTTTTATATGTTTCTACATACATATAGTACGTATGTCACGTTAAACGCCATTCCGATAGCGAGTCAATACCAATGCCATTTAAAAATAGATGAGATAACGAGACAATACTGGTTATTAATAGAGTACTCGAACTCACTGTTACATGTTATTGAAAGTTTGAATTTAAAGTTATAATAGCTAGTTTTAACATAAGTAGTATATATGTAATAATTTATGTAATAATTTCTTCTTAAAAATCAGTATAATAATTTATATAGATCAAAAAATAGGTCATAGATATTTTACGAATAAAAAGAGGAAATTTGCAAAATATCCTCTTCATACATAACAAACAGACACATTTAGTTTAAAGTAGATTATTTGTATTCACAAATAATCTAGTTTAAACTAAAATATAGTCTAACGAGTGATAATAAATAAATGAATATATGACACTATTATAAAATTAATATTTTTTAGCTGTACGCTGTATCGCACATATAATAGGGTAGGCAGACGGGTAGTGTTAAGACACTGCGTTCTCCAATTTCTTCCCAATTGTCAAGGCATTGTGTGTTGAGTGGTGGAAATTAAACCCACGCTTTGTCTTGTCAAAGACAGAATATAAAATATTTCATTCCCTGATTGAATATGTGGCGGCCTACATAAATACAAAAAAAAGCCATTAAACTCGCAAAAATACCACATTCGATGACTTAAATAGTATTAAAAATATTGTAACTTTGTAATAAAATGATCCAAGTACATAATAAAAATAAATATACAAACTGATAACCCCATTTTCGAAGGTTACTAAAGACGGCGCTTCAAAACAAACACTTTTCTTAATATTAGTTTATTCTTTTATTTTTCAATTTCACGCTGAATCTCGCACATAGCAGGATAGGGGTAGGCAGAGCAAGAAAGACAAGAAATTCTAAAGGTAAAAAAAATGTAAGTAAGTACTTTTTTTAATTCAAACCAGTAGTTTCTGAGATAAACGCGTTTAATCAAACAAACTCTTCAGCTTTATATGCTTTTTTACCTTCACATTGTATCCTGTATACAGCAGAGAAGGCAGTGGAAACCTGGGAACCTATTGTTAAGATACTACGTTCCCATTAAGACACTTCCATCCCCACTTTCCGCCGAATTTTGCGTGTTGAGTGACAAAACTTAAGGCCGCGCATTGCCGCGGTACCACAACGATGAAATGAAAAATAATAATGTCCTCAACTGGAAATTGAATCCACAACCTTTCCCGCTTACTGTCTACATAGATAAGCATATAGCAATAATACATTGTATTTACTAAGCCTCATTACTCAATAAGGCCCTAAGGTCATCCGGAAGTACAGGCATATCACGTGTGCCTCCAAAATCGGAAGTAGAGGTTTTACCTCGCGGTGATGTAATCAAGGTGAGATAGAAGGAAAATTACTTTTTGTTATTGCATTTGTTATTTATACTATTGGAATTGTAATTGCTTAGGTATTTGTTTGTAATAAATTGTTTTAGTGTTTTTTTTTGTTTTTTGCGGTTTTATTGCACTTTAATTATGATTTTTGTTTTAGGGATTAGTCATTTCCGTTAGAGTGGTTGTGGCGTGGGGGGAGCTAACTATAGAAAAAAGGTGGACAAAATTAAAGTTTTTTACAAGTTTTTTTAACTTGTCGTGTTAATATGTAAAATGTTGCAAGCTTTTTGACGCACTTCTCAGTGTCCGATTGAGCTGAAATTTGGATTACGACTTCAGTTTTGATGACAATTAAATTACATGTTATCAATATTGTTGGTAAATTAAAATGGCCGCCGCAACAAAATGAATGATTACAAATTTTTGTACAACCCACCTAAAATGAATATCAAATGAAAGGGCTTAATTTTTAAAATACAGTACCTACACCATCCACAAAAATCTAGAAAGTTTGGTTTTAATTATAAATAAATCAGCTTCACGCTGTATCCCGCATATTCACTTATAGGCAGATAAAACCTAGTGTTAGGGCACCGTTTATCGCCGTCTATATTTTAGCGAAGAAATATAGACATTATTATTGTTTTCAAGTTGGTATCAAACCCACACCCGTCTATTTTACATTTGTTTAATGAAAACTTGGAAAAGATGAAGTCCATTTCATATATAAAAGATAGAACCTATAGAGAAACCGCACCTCTCACGCATATACTTATAGATAGATATATGTATAGTGGGAGGTGCGGTCTTGCTACAGCGAATTTTGAAATTAACATAATTAATTAAATGTATAATGAATATTTATCATTTTGCTTTAATTTATTACTATTTAACTAATACATGTGTCGTATTAAATTGAATCGATTTACTATTTGAATAAATTATAAATATTTTGTATAGAAATATAATTTAAAATATTTATATTCTATTTCCACACATACAATTATTTAATTAAGGCTTTTGGCCTCTTTATATGTCCTACTAATAATACAATTTTTACCATTAATTTTAATCATATACCATATGAAATACAAACAAACTTCAAAGATTACATAATACGATATTTAATTTTCATACAAAATCATAAATTAGTGTTATCAACATAAAATTGGGTCGCGTTTACATTAGCCTCGGTAATCGGCATTTCGTAATACAATTGTATACAATAAGTATTGCTCGACCTATATCTAAATACGGTTGCAGCACGACAGGTTATTGGGGAAATTAGGGCACGCCGAGCAGGGCCGGTGACGAATGTTGCCTCTTGCGCAGCATTCTAATACTAATATTGTAAAATGAGGAGTTTGAGACCAGTCGCGACACGTGACAGGTAGTGGGTTCGATTCCAACTCGAGAAAATAAAATATTTAATTTCATTTCTTTGTTCTAGTTTCCAGACAAAGCTTTAGGTTCCGCCACGAAGATGGGGTCTCTCCAGCCAATTCAGTTGATTTGATATATGTAGGTACACTCCAGAATTCGGCCGAAACTGGGGAAAAGTGGGAAATGCCTTAATGGGAACGAAACGTCTTAACAGCGGGATACAGCGTATATAAAAAAATAAATACTTGCTTTCCTTTATAAGTGTTAATTTATTACAGTAACCTATTGATATTACCTATTTATTAAAATCATTGAGTAATCAATGTATCAATGAATCACATTACAAATTTAAATCGATATCTGTCTTTGATGTCCAAGTGGTTAGTAATATGATAGTGCTTATCAATTTATTATTCATTAGACTGGTATGTAGAGAAGTTATTATTGTGCGTCTATTAGATTAGATTCGAATTCCACTCCGGGATAAAATATTTAGTGTTTTCACTTCCATGGTCTGGCATCTAGCATCTGGCATTGGTAAGGGGCAAGACCTCCAGAATTCGGCGGAAAGAAGGAAACGCAAATGTTTTAACGGAAACTGGAGTGTCTTAACATTAGATTCCCTTCATTTCATTAAAAGTGAGCGCATACGCTCGCAAACTTAAGTTGTCAAGTTTTGCAAGTTGTAGGTACTACTTGCTACTTACATATTTACAATCCTGAACTTTTTAAACCCTCGGTGGGTGTGTCCGGCTTGCGCTTGCCCGGTTTTTTCTTATATATTCCATTTACTTTTTTAATATTAAGCCTACATAAAACCAACATAACAAGCCCATCATATTAATAAATAATTTTTCTACCTTATAAAAGGTCAACCTGTATATAGAATAGTTTTTTAAACCTCAAAGGCAAAATAAGGTGATCTAACTAAGAATATGACGTGAGACTACAAAAAATAGCATGCTTCAGTGTTTACGTTAACTTTATATCATTAATGTTTGATAATTGCTCACGCCTTTGGTGTCTGTTTCAACAATGTCTTTATTAAGATACAAATATCTATACTAACATTATTAGTTAAAGAATTTATTTGGTTGCACCCCTAATCTCAGGAAATACTGGTTTGAATTGTAAAATTCTTTTTGTACCTACTGGAACGAAGAATGAATGAATTTCGTTCTCCACTTTCTGACTAATTTTCCTTATTGTGTGTAGTAAGGCGGAACTCAACGCCGTGACAAGTCTTGTTACCAGACCAAGGAAATGAAAATAATTCACCCCCTGAGTGGGAATCGAACTGAAAACAGTTACGTTTACAGTCACAACTAGTGCTCCCGCGCCACGACTGGCCTCAATTCAAATATTTAAATTTTAGCACTAAGTTTTCGAAATGGAGTTTAAGTTCACAATCATCGTTTTTACTAAAACATCAGCAAAAACACAAAGAACTACAACTTAGACATACTAAATTTTACTTAAATCTATAAAATTTAGTACTTCTACCAACAAATTGGTATCAGATCGACAAAGAAAGCTGGTATTAGTTATTTATATAGCATCGTCTGAGCTTACAGGATAACAGGAGTGAGTCAACGAGGGTAGGGGACATTTATAATGGCGAGGTGAGTCAATGGTTATGCAATTTTGTACGACGCGACCGTCTGGACTCTGGAATAAAAGTTGTTTTATTACATGCTAGTGTTCCGTTTGTGACTCTGTCTGTTTGGAGTACACTGATATAATGTCTAATAATAAAAAAAACAGCTTCACGCTGTATCCCGCACACAGCAGGGTAGGTAAGACTCTCCTTCAACACGTAAAGCAGAAGCCTTGCGTGTTAACGGAATTGATTTTATTTTATACTATGTTTTCTTCGTCGTTTTCTTAATTACTGAAGATCGTACCCATTCTAGTCTGTCCTGGTGGAGGAGCTAACGAGATGCTTCGAGACCTCCCTGTCCTCAGATAGCCTTACCGTGTTAATAATGGGGATTATAATATGTAAAAAAGAAATATAATTGATCGCTAATAATGATAAGGTCGTCATACTAACTGTATGCGTGAAATACACTTTTATTTTGCTTAATTTTCATTTTGCTTTTTTTTTTCATATAAAATAGTTAGTTTCCGATATATTGATTTATCTTTAGATATTTATATTTTTGTCCATTATGGTACCATTGAAATAATTCATTATTCTCAATAGTTATCAGTTCGAATATCATTTATATATTTATATTTATAAAAAAAATTTAACAAGTAGGTATTGCCAATATATAAATTCGTACGTCACAAATTATCTCTAAAACTAGCGAAAATCAGATAAAAATATAACTCGTCGTCTGACATTCTATATTTAGTTATCACGATATTCACTACTACGTACAATACGTGCTATGTATACAAATAGAAGTGCATAAACATATGAATCACTTTTAAAATTCAAAGTAGACAAAGTATATAAAATTTTACTATAATGTTGCTTTCAATCTTTAAGTGTAGCTGTATTTTTTTTAATTTAGTTTTCGCTGTCTCCCAGTGCGGGTAAGTATAGGAAGGTAGGCAGAGGGGCCCTACTGTCAAGGCACTTTTCATCCAATTTTCACGATATATATGTCTTTACTTCGTTACGAAAGAGTGCGAGAAAATGAAAATAATAAATTTCCTGAAGTGGGAATCGAATCCAAAAGCGTTTATAGTCAAATCTCATGATGCTCTGGCAGCTGTCATAAAAAATACAACACAAATAAAAATAAACAAACATTTAATTTTAATTTGATGCATGCTAGTTGTGTTCAATGACATCAATTACCTTTTAACTGACATTAAATTGTTTCATAAGTACTTACATATTTGAATTGAACTTTAATTGACATCTCTGAGTGTGGAGTCAGTACTCATATTAAATTTTTAAAATACAAAGATATTATGACAAAAATTATCATTAAACTTAGTATCGTACTCAAATTACTCATCATATACCGTCTCCCACCCATCCATTAACAGACTTAGGCACCGTAACTTAACCATTCGAGGTATATATTCAATCATGCCCTAACACAATGAGATTTAGCTTGCTATGACCTAACAGGACAAATGTCTAGACATAATTCCAGGAAGGACAAGTCAATGCAAGGTAATATGACTCATATGGCTATGTTATTGCGTAATATATTCGCGTGGGAATCATTTGATATAGTTGACTCTATAGTAAATAGAGGTTAAATAGCTGGAAGCTTAGCTTTTTGTTTGTTTTTGAGCTTTAGCTTTGATACGTAAAAGTTGTGCTTTTTTATGAGTTATTCTTAAAAAGATATTTATTGAGTGTTATGGGTTCGATTCTTATTCGAGGTATATGGTTTATTTTCATTTCTTCGCTTTAGTAACAAGACTAAGCACGGCATACAATTCCGCTTCTATTTACAATAAACGGTGTGTGATAAAAAAGTCTTAACACTAGGTTCCCTCTGCCTAACCTGCTATAAATTTAGGCGTATACGTAAAAAAAAACATATACGTAAATATATATAATAACATATTATGTTATAATTATTTACATGAAAAATTAGTTTTTTTTGTCCAGGAAAGAAAACATAATTTACAAAAAAATATATGTAAGCAGAGTTAAAAGACAACACAGTGCTTATTAACATATCCACAAAGAAGTTAATATAAAATAACGGAAATACATAAATTTAGCATTATTATCTACTATAATAATAACACATTTGATTAGTCTATAAAGCTACCTATGTCGCCAGACGTCCTTGCAGCCGTAACCTTACTTCATCTTCAGTTTTTTGTCCGCAACCGGATTAGAGCTTCCAGACCAGACTATTATGCATTACTCGGAATCAAACCTGAGACGTTAGGGTAGGTCACAGTGACTTTAGGGTCACCTTGCCGGTCGACGAACTGTTGGCCTTGGCACGGACCCCATATTACACCGTTAGTGTTTAGGGGAGAATTAATTTATTGCTTAAATGGACCCCCTTTTTAGGTCTAGAATAAGCAATTTAGTTTTGTGTGTTTGATATTTTAATTAAAGTTTTATGTTAGTTTAGTAGTTTTTTACTTATTTGTTGGTATCGTTTTGATTTATTTATACTATAAGTTTATGTTTTAATATAAAAAATACTGATAAATATGTATTGTACGTAAGGTTATAGATTCAATGCTCACGCTTATGTCTAAAAATATCTTCCTTTTCCTTATACCTTAACTAAACGATAAGTGGAAGTAATGGGTATACCCCATTACATACACAGAACAAGGGAACAGAAATAACCTATTTCTGTTCCCTAAAGAAAAATGTAGTACATAGAAACGTAGTGGTACACCTTCTGACTATAAACGGTACGATTATGAGTCCAATTCCCATTCGGCGAAGGAAAACAGTGAGAAGCAGAGAATTTTATCACTAGGATTTATGCGATCACTTCTACGTGTACCATAGAAGTACACATACTTCTATGGTATTTGATTTCTCACAAGGAATCAAAAAGTACACTGAAAGTTATTATTATGTATTATGTTATAATTTAATATAAATTAATTAAAAATAATATAATGCAAAAAATGAAAAGTAAATTAACGATCATAAAAGGAATACATAAATAAACTCATAAATCACATATAATGAATACTTCCTCGCAATCAACTTTGGTCTAATATTTTCAACATTAAGTAAAAAAACAAGCAATGCGCAAGCGCAGACAAGGTGACCCGCCATTGTGCGATCACAATACTGTCTGTCCGTCTGTCTGAGGGGAGCTTAGAACATTAGACTTTTGAAATCGGTCTCTTTAAAAGCTTTTTTTTTGGAAACTGGTATAGTATATCCATGCACTTTTATAATAATAATGTCCTTGATAAATTTAAAATTGATTGCGTTTAATTTCACTCAGTAACCCGCATAATGTAAGGGATCCTAGCACTGAGGAACTCCTAACCCCATTAATTTTTGAGACATTGTGTGATGAGAGGTGGAACTTAACGGCGCGTTTTGTCTTGTGTTACCATAGCGGAGAAATTGAATCATTTATTTTGTTTATTTAATTTGAATTCTGTTGAAAATTTATTTTTCTTTATTTATACGGTGTATTTCTTCCGCGTGAAGCTGCGAAGAGAGTAATGGTAAAGATTTGAACCCCTAACCCAAGTATACCATCAAGCATATTCCACCTATACTATATCTATACTATCTATACTAATATAATAAAGCGGAAGAGTTTGTTTGTTTGTTTGTTTGTTTGTTTGTTTGTTTGTTTGTTTGTTTGNGAAAGGGGAACAAACATCCATCCTCACAAAATTTCACATTTACTATATTAGTAGGATAGAATAGTGTAAATAGGGTAGGGTGTAGGGTTTCTCGGGTTGCTTAGCGACGGTTATTATTAAGACATATTAGACAATGTGATGACATATGTAGTGACCGAAAATTCCATAATAATTATAAATTAAAAAATAGCATTTTTACTTTATTATTTTAAAGGTTTTGAAATATGCTCGCTTTGACGCATAAACAAATAATTCAAGGACCAAATATTGTTTTCGAGCTGTTTTATTTATAATTTGTCATTTTCTCGTTCATTTACATTTCGTGAAGTTGTTTATTTACTTTACTGTGAGTGTGCGATTTTACTTGGCATTGAAATAATATATTGCCCTTACAAATAAAAAATAAACTACAAATAACCAAAGGATGAAACTAACTAATATCAAAGAGAGTGTAGCCATCCGTTCGTAGTACGGTCATGATTATAGTCCATTTTATTCTAATTCGTTCTTTCAGCTACACGCTGTATCCCGCATGTAGCAGGGTAGGTTGAGGGATCGTAGTGTTAAGACACTCCGCTCGCGAGTAGTGGAAGTCAACGCCGCGTTCTACCTTGAAAACTACAAATATTTAAAATTTAAAATACAAATATTTCATTTCCTCTGGTGGAAATCTAATTCCTGCGCCATGGCTGGCCTCAATTACTTTAATAATGTAATTCTGTAAAACTTGAGCTAAATAACAAAGTGTGGCGTTAAGCTCCGCAAAAATGTATAGTGAAGCCGTCGTGGCGCGTTTGTACATCGTTTGACTGTAGACATTATAGTTGTGGATTCGATCCCTAGTCGAGGAATAATTATATTTATTTAAGTTCTGCTGAAAACGGAATATCTTAAAAATTGGACGAAAAGCGGCAACGAGAGTGTCTTGACACTTAGATCCCTCTTTCCTCTTTGCTATTCGCGAATTATTCATATAAACGCTTATACATTATTTATGTATTTTAAACAAATATAGACACAATTTTTTATAAAGACAATAGACAGATAAAATATTTCACGAATTCAAGTTCATTGCTTTCCCGCACTACGGGCAAAGTGGTGTGAGTCACACGTTACATTCATTTTGTTGGTCAAAAAATACATTTGTCTTTATAAAAGCTAATTGAAGTGCTTTCAAATATATTTTATTTATATAAAATGCTATACACCTTTCATAATTTATTTGATATATTGTTATTGAATTAGAATTACATGCATTAGATACTAAAATAAAGTTCTTAAACTCTATTGGACTTGTAATTTGGTTGGAGTGATTTTTCGGGTAAAAAGAGACACTAATACTAAGTCTCCGCCGTTCGTTTGTCCATCTGTCTCTAAATTTTTAGATGATGTATTTCTGTTTCTGTTTATAACAACAAATCGGTACTAAAAAGTTAATTAAAATAAATATTTAAGGGGATTCCCATACAACAGATTATTCTACATCGAATTATAAAGTCTACAAAGATTTTTCAAAATACAGAGAGTTACTAAAAAATTTTAAAAAAAATACTAACTTCCCCAATATATAAGTGTACTTAGACATACCTTCAGACTATATAAAAAACCTATCCTTTCGTCCTTTAGGACCTCAGGCCCAGGTCTGGGTCACCTTGGGGGCAACGACCCCTTGCGTAAGCATTGCGTCACTTTGCAGAAATGTTCCCCACATAGCTATCTCTCTCTAACACCATAAAACCCCTATGAACGACAGAGATGAAATTATATAAGCTACTTTCGTTTTCGTTTTTTAATTCCGATTTCGTTCGGGTAAAACTATTTGCTATGTGAACGTGAGTCATGGTTAGGTCTCATTTTTGTTTAAACGAGGATTTATTGTATTTTTTCAATTTTATTACTAAGAAATTTAATAATACTATTTTTTAATACTAATTATTAGTATTTAGGAGTTATTAATACTAACACTATAAATGTGAAAATTATGAATATTATTCTCAATCGGAAGGGAAGAAGTTTCAAGACCGAGCGTTACTGTACACTGTACACTCAGACGCTGCCTCACTAAATCAATATTTACCTATATTTATATAAAAAATATTGTTTTTAATATGCATCTTGTTGGGAAGGAGGAAAATGCAACTTAGTTGAGAGAGGAAGTTGTTCCTAGAAACCCATTTCATATATAAGATATGTAGGACTTTTATTCTGTTCCTTTTTAGCTTTACACTTTATCCTGCTTATAGCAGGGAGGCTAAGGTTTCCCTTAAAGTAAAAAGGAATAGTACTTCCTATATTCAGTCCAAATTTCTAGATTTTGTTTGTTACGTGGCGGAACACATTGCTCCCAACCTCGTTATCAGAGCTGAGAAACGACAATAAACCCTGGAAGGGAACCCGAAAAGGAATTGAACCAACAAACGTCGCGCGTCGTTTATTATTACTTTACCTTTGAAGAATATTTGTTGGATTTATTGAAACTTTGTATAAAATATTTCTTTCTTTAGCCTTTGGTAAAATTTTGTGAAATGAGAATACAAATAAGAAATTTAATAGTTTTTTTTGAAATCGACATTAAACTGCTATAAAATAACACTATTAAAATGGTATAAAATGATAAGGTTATAATTTTACGATATTCTTAAGCAAGTTCTTTTAATAAAATGTCATTCCCATAATTATATTTCTAACTGTTGAAAAATAAAACTTAAAACTGCAATGGTCCATTTGCAAAGTATTTGTGACTATGGTGATTATGAGTTCAATCCCATTTGCATATAATACAAAAAAACATCACTGTATTTTTTCAAAAATAATGAGTTATTAGACAGGAAGCAATATGTCTAAAATAGGCAGAGGAGAAGAAGAAGAGAGAAGGAGGATAGGTAGAGGAGGAGAAGTTAGTTAGAAGTTAATTAGTGGGTGAGATACACGACGTTTTGGAAGCGGGTTCAATTCTCACTTATCGAATTGATAATAATAAATTTATTTTCGCTTCCCCGCTTTAATAAGATAAAGCACGACATTGGGTTTCACCACTCAACAGAAATGCAGAAACGGGAAAAGCGTGAGTCTCATATATGAACAAGTTACATAGTTACGTCCATTAAAACATACATACAAACAGTTTTAAAATAAAACTATTATGAAATATAAAATGCGCGGCGCGCGATGCACCGACCTTGGTTGCCGGGGGACCGGGGTCGCCGCACCGGCGAAGGGCGGTGTATTTATATCGAAAATGCATCTGACTATCGTTTCGTTCAACATGTAGTATAGAAAACAAATATATATATATATATATATATATATATAACTAGATTTTCCTTGTGGCTTTGCTCGGGTAGTCAAATGGTTTTTTTTTATATTGGTCTCCTACAGCAGGGTAGGCAGAGGGAATCTAGTGTCTCTAATTCTGAAGGCATTGCATGTTGAGTGGCGGAACTTAACGCCGCTCTGTGCCTCGTCACTAGAACGAAGAAATCAAAATATAAATTTAAATAAATATTTCACTTACGCGAGTGGAGATCGAACCCACAACGTTCGCGTTACATTCACACCCTGGTGCCGCTGCCACGACGAAAAATAGATTTTTATATAAGATTTTACTATATCTTAAACTTTCGTATTTTAATCATAATAATACTCTAGTTAGATTCTTTCGTTCCTATCATAAATTATTCGTGAAATTGGAAGCGAGCTCTGGGGCACTTCTGTATCAAAATATATATAATTCGGATTAATAAAAAAAAATGAAAATAACATTTAGTAGCATTACGTCAATCCATTTTTTATAATAAGAGTTATTTATTAGGGTCTTATAAATTGCATGCTTGATAAACGATTGCACCGAAATATTTCTCATCTGTCGCACATCGGTTTAAATAATACATTAGGCTATAAATAATTCAAGCGCCGTAATTTAGGTTGTATTTGTTTTAATTGTATGGAATTAATAATTTAAACACGTATAATGTCTCTTCACGCATCTGCTGGTTTTTGGGAGGGAGTTCAAAGCCAGAATATGCATTATTTTTAAAGACTTTTGCAAGTGCAAAAAGTCCTCGAGTGGGGATCGAATCCTCATCCAGTCGCGTTTACACACACACACATTTGTGCCTTTGCCCTACGACTGACTGACCTCAATGACATAACAGTTATTAAAAAAAATAGAAATGAACAGGAACCAGGTGCTAGGGGAACAAATAAAATTAATAATTAGTAGAAAAAAATGATATAATAAACACATTGATATAATTTAATATATATTTCAGAGAAAAAGTAAAAGAGTCTCTTCATGTATTAAAATCCATACATATGTGATCTACATTATATTACCTACACGAAAAAAAAGGTCTGAAAATTGTTCCCACGTACATGCATATGCATATGAAATACCTATTAGCTAACATGTCATGACACACTAAATCAGGCGTGAGAAAAAATTGAAAACAAAAAAAATCGTGTGACATGACATGCTCGATACTTTTGAGATTGCAAAAGTAACAGTACCGCCAGGTGCGATGCGAGACGACGATAAAAATAAAAGTGGCCTCGCCACCACTTATGGCGTATGGCGTGAAATCATTTTTATGGGCTTCTGTTAACATATTTTGTAACTATTGAAATTAAGTTTAAATTTTATCAAATTTTAAGATTTTCTGAATTATTTTCAAGAACATTGAAGAAGAGGAACCTTTACGGTACGATATTACGTAGTGTTAAGACATTCCGTTTAACATTTTCCGACCAATTTTTGTGAATTGAGTGGCGAAATTCAAAGTCATATTTTATCTTTTTACTAGAAATTTAAATAATTCATTTATCTGAGTGTGAATCGAACTCACAACTTCCACTTTACACGCGCTCAATATCATACATTTATAGCATTCAGTGTATAAACGTTTCAAAAACGTATCTTCATAAGTACAATACAAAACATTGTTTTAATATTGCAGTTTGACATAGTAACGAGTTATTTGACATAAATACAAAATAAAAGCCTAAAACCACGCATTCTCTCACAAAACCATTTTACGCGGATCTATCAACCTATTATAAACATTTAAATTCGAAGGTCTACAAAACTGGTCGTGAACCAGGTGGATACGTATTCCATGTTAGTAGAATTATAGAGTAACTGTAGATACTGGTCTGCCAGGTGGCGAATGGTATAGTAGTTTTTATAAAGAAAATACTGTATTTACACAGGTATTTTATGAGAAAGCCTCGTCTTCTTAATTTAACTTAACTGTTGTAGAAGTGAAAAAATATAAGTGCACTAGTTATGGAAAATGGAACGGAATGTTTTAATCCTGGAAGAATGTTAGTATTTAGAAAAAATAGATTTTTTATTTCTGTCTCATCTTCATTCATCAATTAAACTAGTCTCAACTCGTAGCTTTGCCCATAAGGTCAAGGGGAATTAACTAAAAGTTGTATATATTGTAACGAAATTGTTATCGTGATATATAATGTAGACATTAGGACTAAGACGTCCTCAATAGATGAAGTATCAGGGGCACAAGCGTGTGACTGTAAATGCAACAGGTTTTAGGTTCGATTCCCACTCGAGAAAATGAAATATTCAATATTTTTATTTCTTCGCTTTGAGTATCCGGCGGAGAGGAGAGGACAGAAGAGTCTAAAAGAAAAAAGAAAAAAAAAAGAGTCTACATTTGGCGTGTAGGGTACAAAGAATTTCTCAACATTCTTCTTCTACGGAAACGAAAAAAATTGGAATTTAAATTTAAAATCAGGCAAACAAAATGACAAGCGACGACAAGTACAATTATAAAATACGAAAGTCTAATAGGTTTATATAAGAGGCGACGTAGAAAATTATGTTAAAATGCATTCAACACGTTAACATGAGGTCGGTGAAACCGCATGTCTTTAAACGTGACATACCAAGAGAACGGACACTCAACATACGGATAGGAAAAATATTTTGGAGTCACTATGAAAAAAAGTAGTGATTTGACACTGTGTAAAGCTGGGTGAGAACTTAGTTAAGACAATCCATTCAAATGTGTTCTCCAATGTGTTTGGAATTGAAGTATNAGTTTTGCCCATATGGTCAAAGGGAATTAACTAAAAGTTATATATATTTTAGCGAAATTGCTATCGTGATAAATGTATAATGTAAATGCATTAGACATTAACCTTAGCCTTCCTTAATAAATAAAATATCAGAAGCACAACGATGTGTTTGTAAATAAGACAGGTTTTGGGTTCGATTCCCATTCGAGAAAATGAAATATTCGATATTTTTCGCTTCGCTTTGAGAATTCGGCAGAGAGTTCGGGAACAGAAGAGTCTAAAAGATAAAATAAAAAAAAGAGTCTACATTTGGCGTGTAGGGTAAAAAGAACTTGTCTAAACTTCTTCTACGGAAACAGAAAAAAATGAGAATTTCCATTCCACTTTATAAAAAAAATTACAAGCGACGACTAGTATAATTATAAAATACGAAAGTCTAATAGGTTTATATAAGAGGCGACGTAGAAAATTATGTTAAAATGCATTCAACACGTTAACATGAGGTCGGTGAGACCGCATGTCTTTAAACGTGACATACCAAGAGAACAGAGGACACTCAACATACGGATAGGAAAAATATTTTGGAGTCACTATGAAAAAAAGTAGTGATTTGACACTGTGTAAAGCTGGGTGAGAACTTAGTTAAGACAATCCATTCCAATGTGTTCTCCAATGTGTTTGGAATTGAAGTATTTATTTTAAAAGCAACTATAAAATTTGAAAACATTTTATTTAAAAATGAATGAAAGTACATATTCCCATATTATTTGATTTCTTACTAACAAAATTAAGTTTAAAATCTCAAAAAAGTGTCCACAAATCTACAAAAACTTTCTTTCATCAACAAAAATCAAACCAGCACCATCTGTCACACAACTAAAACCCCACAATGGTTTCTACAGCAAGATGGCAGGCCTTCACTAAAGCCGTGTGTATATCAATAAAAAATAAAGAAAATTCCATAATACTTATTCATAGAGGATAATGAACGACGAAATGACCGGTCGTACTGGAATTGGAAATTTATTTTCTTTTACATAATCAAACGAATTGGCAATTCTTAACTGAGACCTAGCGTTAATATTGTTGTATATTTAACTAACAATGTATTTGTTATTTATATTTAAATTAAAAATATTTGTATATTTAACTAATAACGTATTTACATTTTCAGTATAAAGAGGAATGATTTTTTTTAATTGAGGCCGTCTTGGCTCAGGGGACCAAAAGTGTGACTGTAAGGTGACGTTTGTAAGTTCGATGTCCACTCGAGAGAATGAATTATCATTTAATTTTATTAATATTTTAATTTTTTCGTTCTCACAGCAACGCAAAGCCTGGCTTTGGGTTTCACCACTCAACACGCAATGCCTCGAAAAATTAGGCGGAAAGTGGGGAACGGAGTATCTTAATACTAGGTTTATTAAAATTTTCCATTTTCATGTTTCAATCCGTATAATAGAGTAGCCAGAGAGACCATTGTGTTAACAGACTCCGCCAAAATTCAATACACTGTAAAGAGTAGAAAAGTTCCCCCCATATTATAATTATAATTCTAAATTTATGAATAAGTTGTTCAAAACATCTATTTTAATATCATGAAAGGATTCATCAAACAGTTATTCATACAAAAGATTGCGAAACACTAACCACTTCATGTGATGGCGTGTGACGTACGCAGGTACCTACTTATGTATGTATATATATATTACCTCATTATGTCGGTAACGCACCGTAACGAAAACCGTTATTTTAGATTAGGCTCACGATACACTGTTTTAGTATTTAGTTCTTGAATATTTAGGAATATTTTATATGTTGACATATATAAAATATGTATATTACTTTGTTTTTCACTTTTTATATTCTATTTTTGTAGCTTCACTCTGTATTCTGTATATAGTTAGGTAGTTAGAGGAAACTTAGTGGTAAGAGTGGCGTAACTCGACACCGGACTTTCTCTTCTTATCAAAGCGAGGATAATGAATATATTTATTCGATAGTATAATTTATTTCACAGTCCTCTTGCTGCTATATCACGACGGCCTTGACGCGACGACGTCTATATAATTTTTATTAATATCAAAATTTAGAACAAGAATTTAAAGCCATAGAGAATTGATATAATCATATTTTTTAATTATTGAAATTGTCTGTACCCTTATAATACGTACGTATTGAAAAAAATTAAAACACACCCTAAATCAAAAATTTTGTAAATGTTAATTTCCATATAAAATTTGGGTAACATTTAACATCAAAATGCAATTGTACGCTAATAACGTCGTCTCGTCGGGTGATTTAGCCGCCTTTGTTGTCTGGCCGCGCCAACTGCACTTAAACATTTAATGAATTAAATATATTCACTTATATTACTTTTGATTTCACTTTGGATTGAATATCGATTGTTTTTACTTTTTTTATATGGAGAAATATCTAAGATCATACTATTGAAGCGGCTTTACGCTTTTATAGCAGGATAGGCAAAGGTAAACTAGTGTTAAGATACTCCGTTCCCTATTTTCCGCTTGATTTTCAAGACATTCCCATTATCTGTTGTGTGGAACTCAAAGTTGAGCTTGGCTTTGTCTATCTAAATGGAAATATTAAGATTATTAAAATATAATCACTTATCAGAGTCAGGATCGTATTCTCCTCATTCTCTTTTATTACATTCCTAGTTGCTAGGATCTGGTATTAAAAACACAATGCTTTCACCTTTATTCAAACAAATAAGGATGGAGAGATATGTCTGGTTTCTTGACTTAAAATTCCGCCACTCAACATAGACATAGTATGTCTCGATAGTATTCTAAACTACTAATAAATAATAATTTTCATATATTTTAATATAAATACATACAATCATATAGAACATACAACTGAAAAGATAATAATATATTACAGAACTTCACACTGAATATTACGACGTAGACCTAAATATGACGAGATAACACCGAAAAAAAACTTTTATATCGCGAAATTACATAAAAAACCAAATAAAAACGGTTATACGAAAGTAGGTTATCACAAGTGAATGACCGATAAGGCACTTTGAAATTGTGTTAAGTTTGTGATTATAAAAAACAGTACACAGATAAAAAAATACGAATAATACAGTGTTTGGTAACTTATGTTATTTTTTCAAGAGAGAATTTGGTGATGTAAGAATTAGCTTTGTAATAAATATTTAAAAAATATTATATAGCATAAGTGTCTTGTCAACGCGATGGTTTTGGGTTCAATTTCCATTCGGAGGAATCATTTTTGTAATATGTTCAATTTCTC
Source organism: Heliconius cydno galanthus (assembly GCA_036379175.1). NCBI lineage: Eukaryota > Metazoa > Arthropoda > Insecta > Lepidoptera > Nymphalidae > Heliconius > Heliconius cydno. The sequence continues at coordinate 1,448,918 of JAKRZM010001267.1, forward strand.
GTTCTGGTAACAAGGGTAATCGCGACGATGGGTTTCCTCGTTCAACATATAATGTCTTTCTAACTCCAAAAATATACAGGTTGTTTACAGTTATGGATGGTTTAAAAAATCCTTGATTAATAAAAACAGTATATATTTTTATAACTTTTCTTTTTGATATTGAAAAAAAAACTACATATTTTTTTTTATTACATATTAATAAAATAATACATTTATAACAATTTTTACGTCTAGTTTAATCATGTACACTCAAAATCTGAGTGATTTACTGACGTATTGGTAAAATGGAAGAAACACGTAATCGGTATATCCTTTCCAACGTAATGAGGGAATTTTACTAGATATGAAAATGTATTCGACATATATTTTAGTTATTAAAAAAGTCATTATTTAAAGTTGTATTACATCGTTTTTAATGTATTCACAATGCAGAGGAGGCTGAGTGTTTTTACTGAGCTGTCAAATCTTTCTTTATCGATTTTAGAGATTTTAGACTTTTAAATAATTCTGAGAGCATTACGCCGTTGGCATATGCCTAGATTTTAATATATTTGCCTAATTCAAATTCGGACCTACGCTAGATATCCCAACTTCGTCATAGTCATTATGTTCAATTTATATATTACGATTTATATCTATATTTAAAAAAATATAACAATATCTAAATTAGGTATTAACAGATACACTTACACTCGTTTTAGATACAAATGTTTGTTATTAATATGCGATATATAACTGTTAATCACAATATTTTGACATAAATAACTGTTCAGATTTGAATTATCTTTTTGGGTTAAATTAATGTCAATGACACTTGATTATTTTACATTTGTATAGTGTATGTATGTAATATTGTTACATGTATATTATAATTTTATTTATCATAAGAACTAGTTTCTGATTTTTTTATAACAAAATAAGGTATAATAATAATTAATAAGCAGTAGAGCTGCTCGTGGTCTCCTCGTGCACAGCGTCTGAAAAGAAAATAATCGATTGGTTATAGTAGTCGATATCTCAATTCGGGAAAACGATTCCATATTCACGCATTGTTAGAGAAAACGCAACATACTCAATGTGTATGGTCTAAAAAATTGGATAACGGAGAATCTTGACACTACGTTTCCTCTGCCTATCCTACTATGAAAGCGTTTCGTCAACCAATTGTCAACTTCCTTTGAAAAGTAGTAAAATTTATTATGAGTTAGTTTGTAGATAGCCATTTAAGAAGTTTGCATTTTAAAACTTGTACAAAAGAAACACTAATAGCCATCCTATATTCTGTTTTTTTTTCTTTAGGCAGGATTCAAAGCCAGAACTATCAAGTGTTTAAACACAGACTAACTGATCCAAGATGATGTCGATAACTTGTTATTACTAATAGAACATTATACTTATGTAAATAACCTTAACTATATGAAATAATGTAGGTATATAATTTGACCAATTTATATAAATAATATTATTAAAATAAGTCTACGGGGTCACTGGCCGCTACGTTTATCGGCTACGCGCTACGATTTGAGGGTGAACGCCCCCGTAGACCCTCTACGAAACGTCTAACAGACGTTGCTATGCTGTTTTGTAAATACTTGACAAATATTTCTTTTATTCTATAATTTATAAAAAATAATATTAAAAAAAAAAAAAATTTTACACAATTGCATTATTAGTAATTAATGTACGTAATATTAGTAGGAAATGAATTTCAATGTATTTGTTTTTAAGTCTCTTAAAAATCCCATTAAAATTGGTTTACTCGTTTAACGTTGAAAATGAAAGTTTAACGTAACATACAGACACTATTAATATAATTTGACTTTATTACAAAAACGTATAATATAATACATACGGATTGTACTAGAATATTTAAATATAATAACTAATTATTTCGGTCTCGATATGACGATATCGTTGTTTTTCCCAGCTGTTGCGAGGAGGATGACAGTTTATTTATTATTGTACTTCAAATTAATCTTACATTTGACCTTAGACACTGTACGATGTAATTTATGAAATATCTTAATCTGTTTTTTGTCAGGACACTCTATTCTCTGCTTTTCGTTATAATAACGCTACATTACGTTACGGTAATTGTTGTAACCTAAAAGAACCTGTCATATCATTCACAATTCTTAGTTTTTTTTCCTTTTAACTACAGGTACGATTATAGAAACTACTTACTTCTACAATGTAGACTACACCTATATAAATATATCTCAAAATGGATATATAACATGTAAAAACTACAAAAAGTGCCAAAGACTTTGGGGTCTTTAATATCTAACTATACGAGTATGTTTTTTTTCAAAACATATAACTATATTATAGTTTATATAGCGAATGAACTAAATCACCCCCGCCAGGTGAACGCACGCCAAAGGAAAAGTTGACTGTTCCTCAACCTCTGGAGTAGATGAACTTTTTTCATGACGCAGACCGAAACTCGTGATATATGATGCTGTTCTTGAAATTTCATTGAATGTTAGCGAATTTTTCGATTTTATTTTTTGTATTTTATGAAGTATTTTTGTAATAAATAATGATTTGTGATGTGTTTGATTTATTTTTTATATGATAAAAATTTGTAATTACGAATGATTCCCACTCGAGGGAAGTGATGGCACTCAACGCCGCGCGTTACCAGCGCAAGGAAATGAAAATATTTAATATTTAATCCCTTTGAGTGGGAATCGAACTTACAACCATCACGTATACAGTCGTATGTTTGGGCCTCTGCCACGACGGCCTTTTAGACTTTTTAGACAAATATATTATATCAAATCTGTTGAAGAGAAAACTCAATAAATGGGATACGTCACCCACCATTTACATTTTTTGTTAAAAGAGCTATACAGTGAAAATATATTTTAATAAAAAAAAACTATTTCTATCCTTAGTTTCATTACAGATTTGCGCGATTAAAACTTTTAATATAATAATCATTACACGCTCTCATACTACCAATTAAATAGGCTTAATTATATCACCAATGACCTCTACCAAAACATAAGCCTAGCAACACTTTCTAATCTTCCAACTACGACTACCAGTACCACGTGAGGACAGTATGATAAATCTCATATACATATAATATATATAATTTGCAGCGTTGTATGAAACATCCTAATCGATCGGTTACTGACCCTCCAAGTAACGACGACGGTCACAGACCCGCAATTACGCGCACTGGACGAGTTACGTAATATTTATTGTTCAATTTGAAGTGTGTGCCGGACGGACGGACGGACGGTATTGGTGGTTGAAAAAATTAGGTTATAACGATTTATATTAGGTTTTTTTATGTAGCTGGATTTGAACTTGTGCCTTGAATAGTAGGTTAAGTTTTGATGTATATATTAGGATTGGAAATGTTTTTTTTTAACTTTCTATATCCTCATATAGCATGGTAGGCCAAGAAACAACAGTGTGTAGATACTCCGTTCTCTGATATTTGGAAAATTTATGTATTTTTTTTTAAAAAATGAATATTTTAATTTTAGATGGAAAATAATCTAGGTTTTTATCGCCCTCCAGGAGTACTATCCTGACAGAATTTTCAGAAAAAAATATATATAGATACTATAATTTTGTCTTGTCTGACTTTTATATCCTTATAATTTTACATGTTACGTTATATTAGATTCACACTGTATCCTAAAGGCAATGTAAGCAGAAAGAACGTAAGGTTAAAACACTCTGTTCTTAATTTCCCGAAAAATTCAACATATTACTTTTATTAACTAAAAAAATAATGTACAGGTGAATTTACTAAAGATATTTTGTTCAAAATAATTTAAATAACAAACTTACTCCGTAATAATTAACGCAGTCTTTCAATAGCGATTACACATAAAATATATCTAATGGAAACAGATATAAAAATAGTATATTATAATAATATAATATTTACACATTTTGTATGTAGGAGGAAAAAAACAAAATTTTAGTACAAGATTAAATTTGTTACGTGTTATTATTTCTGATAAGTACGAAAATGATTATGTCATATTTATTTTAATATTCAGTACTATGTTATCTTTTATAATTCTAAAATCTAAATATAATATATAAAGACAGACTAAGTACTAGATTAGATATTTGTTTGAGAGTTAAAAAATCGTATTTTTGATTGACAAACGTTTAAACGAGCCAGTTTAACCTTTAAGTATGGACGTCGGGTCTCACAGACCCATCTAGGTCTATGAATTCTACAAATCGGCCACTTCTCGGTGACCTCCGCCACTGAGTCGCTCAGTACCTTTCGTATTAATGCCAAAATGAATGTTGATAGCAGTGGTTGTGTCTCTGGCTTCAAAACACGTGAGTATTTAACTTTCTAAACAGGGCCTGGGTCTGTCAGACCCGACGTCCATGTTTCCCATACATAATGATTTCAAAACNTCTATATCCTCATATACCATGGTAGGCCAAGAAACAACAATGTGTAGATACTCCGTTCTCTGATATTTGGAAAATTTATGTATATTTTTTTAAAGAATGAATATTTTTATTTTAGATGGAAAATAATCTAGGTTTTTATCGCCCTCCAGGAGTACTATCCTGACAGAATTTTCAGACAAAATTAAAGATAGATACTATAATTTTGTCTTGTCTGACTTTTATATACTTATAATTTTACATGTTACGTTATATTAGATTCACGCTGTACCTTACAAAGCTAAGTAAGGAACCTAGAGCCAAAACACTCTGCTCGTCATTTTCCGAAAAATTCAACATATTACTTTTATTAACTAAAAAAATGATGTATAGGTCGAACTTACTTAAGATATTATGGTCAAAATAATTTTAATAATAAACTACTCCGTAATAATTAACGCAGTCTTTCAATAGCGGTTACACATAAAATATATCTAATGGAAACAGATATAAAAATAGTATATTATAATAATATAATATTTACACATTTTGTATGTAGGAGGAAAAAAACAAAATTTTAGTACAAGATTAAATTTGTTACGTGTTATTATTACTGATAAGTACGTAAATGATTATGTCATATTTATTCTAATATTCAGTACTATGTTATCTTTTATAATTCTATATCCTTAATATAAAAATATAAAGACAGACTAAGTACTAGATTATATATTTGTTTGAGAGTTAAAAAATCGTAGTAAAAAATAGTATTTTTGATTGACATACGTTTAAACGAGCGAGTTTAAATGTACCTGACTGATGTAAATGTGTGGTGGTTAAAATTATACTAGGGGGACATTTAGATAACTCAGGTACATACTTTTGTGACGAAAATTTTCACCAAAGAATCTAGTGTTAAGAAATTCCGTTCTCCACTACCCGCCCGAATTTGACATTGCTTGTTAAGTAATAGAACTCTATGTTGCAAGTCTTACAATAAAAAAAAATATTTTTCCGAATGAGTATCGGATCTTCAATCATCGCGCTTACAATCATATTAAGATGTCCCATTGCGCCATGATAGTCTCAACAGTTGTTAGAATTCTAAAATGACAAAACGTAAAAAACAAAGCGATTTATTGAAATATTTCTTGCTTCCCCTTAAAATATTTGAAGTTGATTTGAAAAACATAAAAAATAATCAAAAACTACGCACCTAAATTAGTATTACTTTGTATAATGGCAGTATAATCATATTTTGGATGGCAATGAACTCGAAAACACAAGATTATATGCAAAGTGTTCCAGAAAGATTCGTCAGCCAAATTAGACCAGATGGTTCCGATGCAGGATAAACATATGAAATCAAATCATTCTGTTTGCGGTCCACGCATCGCAAATATAACGATGTAGAGCTTCAAATGGTTAGAATTGTCATAAAATATAAGTAATTTGTACATTCGTGGTAGTTGAGGGTATTATGGCACAGTGGGAAATGCGAGGGTTGTAGGTTTGATATCCACTTGGTGATATCCACTCTCGTAGATAAAGCCGGCGTTAATCTCTACCAGGTGATGCTATGTATATATACATGCTATGTCTCGAGGAGAGTAGGAGTAGTTTGGAGGAGAGTAGAGAATAGAGTGTTTTAAGTAAATTGGGTTCCCTCTGTTACTATTTCTTTTTTATAACCGGTATTGATAGAAGAATAAAATCTATAAACGATATAATAATCTACCAAGTCATTGCCGCGATGCACCTAACACCTTATCAGTTACTGTAAATTTAGGTAACACCTACTTGCAATATGCATTGATAAGCACGAAGCAGACGTGTCTGTCTGTGACCAGCTCTCCGGAGGAGCAACGGCCGGCCGCCCTTGCGCGACCCAGCACGCCTCTTATGTAAAAGCCATTGCTCGCCTTTTGTGTCCATTGCACTAGCCAATTAGATACTAGATTTTCTTTTTTGTTCAAATTTACTTTTGTAATATGATTTTGTCGTTATTTTAAATAGGTTCTCGATTACAAATAAGGGTTTTGAGCTATTTGATAATATATATATATTTGGCCGTCGTGGCCCAGGGGCACAAGGATGTGAATGTAACTTGACGTTTGGTGGGTTTGAACCCCACTCGAGGAAATGAAATATTTATTGAAATTTATATTTCTTCGCTCTGTGTGAAGCAGATTTAGTTTTCGTAAAGCAAAATATTTAGATAGGTGTTCCATCGGTCTAGAAAAACTACTTGAGCAGTAAGTTTGACGAACGAGACCATTAGCTGAGCATTATTCATATTGATTTACTGAGTTCCGCAACACGCAGTGCTTAAGGATTCGGTGGAAAATGAGTAACGGAGTGTCTTAATTCAAGGTTCTCTCTGTCTACCCTGTTACGGCTATATGCGGGATACAGCGTGAGGCTGACAAAAAAAAACAAAACAACATTTAAAAAATAAGACGTCGTACACTGGAAATAAGCCTCAACCCGCCCGCGACTCCGGCGCGGGATCATCACCGTCTTTATCCCATTACAGATGCAAACAAAACATAAAAGTTGACCGCATTACGTCCGTACGATACAATTTACACTCCCCTTCGAGCATTGTCTTTGAAATACATATTAACATCTTCAAAAATACTGATTAAATTAGAATTTTTGGCTTCAATATAAAACAATAAATTAGCTTCACGCTGAATCCCGCACACAGCAGAGTAGGCAGAGGGAATCTAGTGTTAAGAGACGTTCCCGACTTTCCGCCAGATTTTTCGAGGCATTACTAATTAAGTCGCGAAACTTAACGCCGGGCTTTTACCTTGGGACCAGAGCAAATAAATGAAAATATTAAGAAATAGTAACTCATTTCTTTNCACTACCCGCCCGAATTTGACATTGCTTGTTAAGTAATAGAACTCTATATTGCAAGTCTTACAATAAAAAAAATGATTTTGAAAAAAAAAAATCCTCAATCATCGCGCTTACAATCATATTACGATGTCCCATTGCGCCATGATAGTCTCAACAGTTATTAGAATTCTAAAGTGACAAAACGTAAAAAACAAAGCGATTTATTGAAATATTTCTTGATTCCCCTTAAAATATTTGAAGTTGATATGAAAAACATAAAAAATAATCAAAAACTACGCACCAAAATTAGTATTACTTTGTATAATGGCGAAACATTTTGGATGGCAATGAACTCGAAAACATAAGATTATATGCAAAGTGTTCCAGAAAGATTCGTCAGCCAAATTAGACCAGATGGTTCCGATGCAGGATAAACATATGAAATCAAATCATTCTGTTTGCGGTCCACGCATCGCAAATATAACGACGTAGAGCTTCAAATGGTTAGAATTGTCATAAAATATAAGTAATTTGTACATCCGTGGTAGTTGAGGGTATTATGGCACAGTGGGAAATACGAAGGTTGTAGGTTTGATATCCACTTGGTGATATCCACTCTGGTAAAGCCGGCGTTAATCTCTACCAGGTGATGCTACGTATATATACAAGCAATGTCTCGAAAATTTGGAAGAGAGTATGCTATCTGCTATTTCTTTATTATAACCGATATCGATATAAGAAAAAATCTTATAAATTATCAAGTCATTGCCACGATGCACCTAACACCTTATCAGTCAATATAAATTTAGGTAACACTTACTTGCAATATGCATTGATAAGCAACTTAAATAATCTAATCAGAGGTAGAGCAGACGTGTCTGTCTGTGACCAGCTCCCCGGAGGAGCAACGGCCGGCCGCCCTTGCGCGACCCAGCACGCCTCTTATGTAAAAGCCATTGCTCGCCTTTTGTGTCCATTGCACTAGCCAATTAGATACTAGATTTTCTTTTTTGTTGAAATTTACTTTTGTAATCTGATTTTGTCGTTATTTTGAATGGGTTCTCAATTACAAATAAGGGTTTTGAGCTATTTGATAATATACATAGATTTTTGGCCGTCGTGGCCCAGGGGCACAAATATGTGAATGTAACGCGACGGTTGGTGGGTTCGATCCCCACTCGAGGAAATTAAATATTTATTTAAATTTATTTTTCCATTTCTTCGCTCTCGTGAAGCAGATTTAATTTTCATAAAGCGAAATGTTTAGATAGGTGTTCCCTCGGTCTAGAAAAACTACTTAAAATGTTCCGCAACACGTAGTGCTTATGGATTCGGTGGAAAATGAGTAACGGAGTGTCTTATCACAAGGTTCCCTCTGCCTATCCTTCTGTGGATATATGCGGGATACACCGTCAACTTAAAAAAAAACTAAACAAAATTAAAAAATTAGACGTCGTACACTGGAAATAAGCCTCAACCCGCCCGCGACTCCGGCGCGGGATCATCACCGTCTTTATCCCATTACAGATGCAAACAAAACATAAAAGTTGACCGCATTACGTCCGTACGATACAATTTACACTCCCCTTCGAGCATTGTCTTTGAAATACATATTAACATCTTCAAAAATACTGATTAAATTAGAATTTTTGGCTTCAATATAAAACAATAAATCAGCTTCACGCTGAATCCCGCACACAGCAGAGTAGGCAGATTGAATCTAGTGTTAAGAGACGTTCCCGACTTTCCGCCAGATTTTTCGAGGCATTACTAATTAAGTCGCGAAACTTAACGCCGGGCTTTTACCTTGGGACCAGAGCAAATAAATTAAAATATTAAGAAATAGTAACTCATTTCTTTGTGTGGGGATCGAACTCACAACCGTCACGTTACACAGTTAAATCCTTTGTCCCTGCACCAAGATGGCCCCATAAATTAAATTATCTGACTTCTGTATAACTGTTAAATGTCACTTTTGGCAAGAAACCTATAGTCAAAACACTTCGTTAAAACACCCAGTGGCAGAGCACAACGTTGCATTTTACTTGTTTGAAATATAACGCCAGACTTACTGTTTTCAAATATAAATTTTCTTTTAAACATGGAGTGCATTCATCTTGTGATGTTTGTTTTTCTTTTCAGCGTGAGAAAAGTATTTTGGCAGAATGATTAATTTCCACGTCTCGTTTTCACGACTGATTTAGAACTTGTAAAATTGCTAAAAATTTATAATATAGTTATTTTGTATGTTTCTAGATGAAATTACAGCCTAAGCCATTGCTTGTAAGCAAGTTAACTTAGTTAGTCAAATATTTAATATCAGAACTCGACTAAGGTTATACTTTTATTATAGCCATGATTCTCAAAGTAAAATTCAAACTAAAAACCATTCTTTAGTGTCAAATACATAAGAATATACGATACGTAACAATAAAAATATATCAATAAAATATATTAATATATAACACATATAAATAAACGAAATATCTTTCGAAATTCTTTGTTCTATCTGTCTATTTTATTTTTCTTAGCCAATAAATAAATACCTTCGTACGTTGGTAGGGCGTAGACCCATCGAAATACAGTGAGTGTAACAACCCCTTAGGGCAAAAACCTTTTTTATTATCCACGCATCTAGTGCGTTTACCTCGCATTATCACGAGTTTATGAGTTACAAACGAAAATGTTATAATATTTAATATCTTTACTTTAGTGCCTTTGTCAGTGTTTTTTTTATTTACATGCTTTATCCTGCACACAAGTGTTAAGACACTTCGTTCTCCTCGTACCGTCCAATTTTCGACACATTATGTGTTAAGTGGCGGAACTCAACGCTGCGCTGTATTAAAGTACTCATCACAAATTTAGTACAGCACGATTCAGCAGAACACGCAATGAATATTATAAAAAAATTACAAAATTTAAAATATATATGTAAGTACTCACTATAAAATTTATTATAATTTTATTAAATAAACATAATTATTTTATATCTAAAACGTAATAATTATAATATAAAGTAGGTATTGCTTAACTTTCCACAAAAGCGCAAGGATCGGGTAAACGGACATAGCGTCTGATAGCATTATGCACACAAACAAAACAAATACACATGTGTGCGTCTCTGTTTTCCTTAAAGCTGCGCATGTGTGTGTCTGTGTGTATTTGATAAAAAAAATTGCAATGTACAAGTGTGCATTTTGAAATACATAAATGTAGTCTTAGGTGCTTAAATCTAAAAAAATATATATTTTAATTAAAGAACTACTTAACTTAAACTTATTTTTAATGAATAGAAAAAAATATAATAAAATAATAATGCAACGTAATATAAAAAAAGCTGTGAGCGTACAAGTATTATGTATTCGAAAGCTTAGTGTGCGTATGTGTGAGTGCAGACTGCACCGTGTAACACACTGTCTGTGTATCTTTGTACGGGTGCACCCTTTTAGTCTCGTCTAAATTGCATTTGCTATAGACAAACACTATTATCATCTTTATTGCATTAGATTAAAGTTCATTTTAGATAGATTTTTGATTTTTTACATAATATCGTAACTTTGTCATTTGTTATTTTGAATCAGATGGGAAGGGAGGGGCGTGCATGTGTGCATGCGTGTGGTGCACATGTGTGGTTGCGCATGTGTGTGTTCACCTTGAAATCCGCCACTTCTTTGTGCAATGGGTTATTCGGTTAATGGCATCAAGAAAGTCAATGCCGCGGGATGCTTTACCCACGGTTAGCAAACAAATGTAAAGATAATTTTGTAATATTTTAAGAATATCATAGAATTGATTTCTATTATGAATGTAGATTTATTGTATAGAGAATATGTTATACAGTGTGTACCTTGGCGTGGCGTTCTTTTGAGTATTTGTTAATAATTTCGAATAGCTTGCAATTGAATGTAAATTTTACTATTCATTTTAATTGATTGATGATTAAATGATGATTAAATCTTATGGGTTAAGCGATTGTTGCTTGTAGGAATCGATTATTATTATTATTATTATTATTTCCTCGCTCTGGTAAGAAGATAAATACCGGCGTTGAGTATCGCCACTCAATTTACAATGTCACAAAAATTAGCTGGGTTCGTACTTTACCTCTTATTGTATTAATTGTTATCATTTATTAATTGAACTCGAAATTAAAATCGAAATACTTTCTTAATAAATTTTATATACTTATAATTCACCATAAACAAAAGCTTGTTGTTCTAATAATATTATTGAAGTAATAATTACAATATTACTTACAAATTAAGTATATTATGTTTGTTAATATAAAATTTTCCTTTCTTGGTTCCAAGTATTTATTATATTAATTAAGACCTATATTTATAATAATTGCATCATGGTTTTTGCATTACATATACTTATAACATTTTTTTTACCGTTGTGGTTCAGTAGGTGTGTCTGATTGAAAATGTGATGACTGTGGGTTTGATTACTTTTCATGGCAAGTTGATTTTTACGGTTGGTAGACTAATCGCGGCAACAAGTTAAGATATAAACAGGGTTTATAAACTTCGAAATAATCTTACCTGACACCACTTAGGTATCAAAAAATATATTATTATCTATCTGAGTTCCTTTTCTTTAACGCCCAATATTAATAATGTATCTCCTATCTCCAGTTAACGTCTGTCTCGTACTGTCCGACATATCTATCCAATCACTAACCTGCATGCCTACCTCCATCTCTGTCTATTTCAATCTATGGTAGCAATTTTTGGATTAGGATTGGTTATTAACATTGGGCGTAAGACGACTATTGTAAATGTTTATATGATTAATTCTGAGGCCGTAGAGACGCAGCAGCCTATCATCTGACTGTTTCCTATTCAAGGGAATAAAGCGAAAATGCATTTCAGTTTTTATGAAATTATAAGAAAAGTGACCCCATGGAGTGATAATATAACAATATTCTGATTTTTTTAAATAATCTCTTATCTAATTTTTCTGCTATCCGTCCATTACGTCTCAAAATACCCGACGTCCTGTACGCACTCATGCGCGCGCGCACACAGCGCTGTTGTGGTAGGTCGGTACCGTTCTAGGACGGTTTTTGTTGGCTATGACTATGGCACCATAGCATGGGTTTTGAATACCGTTTTTTTGGGTAAAAAAATGAAATTCAAGAAGATATAATTGATTAATAATAATTTTATTAATTGTATGTAGTCTCTGTATATATAACATTTATATTCGGCTTAGTAAATAATATGAATTCTGGAGAGAAAGTCTTTTAATATTTATGTACTGCGCTCAAATTTGAAATTATCTCATTTATTATTATAATAATATAATTTTGGACAAAAAATATATAAACCATTTTTTTATAAAATTTTATCATTTTTTTGACCACAGATTTTTATAACCACTTTGTCTAACACAATTTTGTGGCTTACTTTTTACAAGAAAAAATAAAAATACAAACAAGTTTCTGAATTTGAAAAACTTTTTAACACATATGTCATCGACGGTTAATATTTTATTTGCTATGTTTTACCAAAAATATTTGCCAAATTCGCAATTCTTTGTGATTTTTTTCTTTCATTTGTTTTATTAAATTCAGTAAAAAACGATTTAAATTGTTAATAATGCTCACAAGGCTCATATAACTTGTCTTGATTTCAACTTGACCAGAAAACGGAGAATTTAGAATCACGGACACATCGACTAATCGAAAAAAAGCTCAAATGGATCACAATTAAAAAATACAAGCTAAAAATATTTATTGCTTATTTTTCTTGTTAATAATATTAGTCTGACTAAACAAACTTTCGGCCTTAAATTGTACGTATATTTTTTTATAATGCGAGAAAAAGCGTACACTAAAAAAACAAAGTGATTAAACACAAAGTCCTCTATCTGCATTAAAAAGCGTAAATTCTTATAAAAATGTTGTAACGGCCTTTTTATATTTGCACACTCGTGATACATGATTTGTTTTAGCTCTCCTTTGTCTCCTTGTGCCAGTTAGTTTCGTAACTCAGATTAAAAGATTGTAATCTTAGCAAACATTATTATCATTTTATCAGTAACATATTTTTTTATGCTCGTGACTAAATTTAAACTATGCCTATATAATTATGTACATAGTTTTACGTATATAGAAATAACATATATTAAAAAACTTTTAATTAACTATTAAATAAAATTCAACTAAATTATTCTAATATTTTCAAAGGGGGTTGGATGTAGACGAACTTAAGATTTTAAAATAGATGTCTTTTTCCTTTTAAAAGTTTTTACCTATTTGGTGCCGTCGGAAACCACTTAATTTATAGTAATAGTTTTGGGTTCAATTCAAGTAATAATTAATATATTATGTTTCCTTCCTTTCTACGCGACACAGAAGATACTTAAAAATAAAACAAAAACTAGTGATTATACTCGACATAAGTTTAACGAAGATAAATTAAATTATAAACAAAAACATATTAGAGAAAAAATCCGAAATAAATGCGATTCACATTAATTATTAATAATATAATATAGTACATCGTTAAGGAACACACAGAATCCACTTGTTTGCAATCCTTGTCATCTTATTTGCGAACCTGCAAAGTGACAGTGTAGACAGTAATCATTATAAAACCTTATTGTCCTTTATAACATACTTGGAAGAAGTTACTCATTTTATTTGTATTACTTTAACAAATATACTTTAACTGTAAACATTGCGTTTCATTTTATTGGACATAGAATTATACAGACGTCGTTGTGGCGCCTTAAAAAGCGTAGTGTACAAACACTATGCTTTTGTGTGGGTTCAAGTGCCAGGTAAATAATTAATTTAATTTCACTTATCTCCTGGATAAATCAGAGAGCATAGATAACGTACCATTAATAAATATACACTTAAAAAATCTTTTGCTAACGTATATTAGCATCCTTTGGTTAAATTCCATTTATAAATGGGGAAATCACCTAAGATCTAGTTTAATACTGATCATTTCAGTACAACTTAATGCAGTTTTTTATACCTTAATCTTTGTCGTGAGATAAAGAATGTGAGAGTTTTTCGATTCGACGCCTTCAAAATCATATTCTTGAATTGATATTATTGGTTTATTATTGGTAATAGGGGCCAGAATCTCGCTCGAGGGATAGAATTATTTTCAGTTAGGAAGTTAGGTAAGTTCCGCCACTTAACACGCGATGTCTCTACCCTGCTACATGCAGGATACAGCTTAAATATGAAAAATAAAAATATATTCAAATAGGCTTTTGTATAGCGAAATCATTTAATTGAGTGACAAAAATTAATAGTATTTATTCTTTAGCTATATAAGCGCTTTTGATTAATTTTCTCCAGTTAATTGATCTTTAGAGAAGATTAGTTCTATCAAACTGGCACGTGACAGTAAACACTTTCACATTTACAAAACTGACGTCGCGCAGAGATAGCATCTAGAATGTTCCTATTATGGTTATTGACCAACAAGTACTCGTGAATTGCCGATAATTAGATATACTTATTATGAATTTAATCATGTTCTTGGAATAAAAGTTTGTTAAGTAAAACTTTTTTCTTTCGTTTTATTTTGCTTTCCCTTATTATGTTTGGTGGAAGAGAATCTTCTAGCAATTAAGAAAAGAATAGTGTTTTTCTTATTTCATGACAGTTTTTCTTATCGCATTTGGAATTGAACCTACATATATTCGTCGCCTGCAGTAGGTACTGATTCTCGTCGTTCGTCTCTCTGTGTGTCATGTAATAAGCTAAAAGGATCACACATCTCTTGGTCGTATTTAAAATAAAGAGACAAAAGTTTTAGTTAAGCTTTGTTTTACGATTGTTTAGACACAATTAAAATTGTTTATTTTGTTTTAAAGTAAAAATCTAAATCTAGAATTGAATCGGATTTTTTTTTGCATTTTTATGTATGTTAAAAAAGTTGCAAAGCTCCTAAGGCGTTTCAATATTAGTTAGTTTAACGGTAAGCTTCCTGTAATGGCGTGTTGCGTTTCTTTCAATGAATGAACTCAAATTATAAAGATTTGATAGCGCTTCCCTCGAGCGATACTAAACGTTCGATAGTTTAATTGTGTGACAGTAAGATGGTTAACGTGGTTACTTCCGGTGAGAAATAAAAATGCTTCAATATTTTAATTAAAAAATATTTATATTAAAAAAAATTGAGACCGTCGTGGCCCGGTGGTGTAAGGGTCTGACTGTAAGCACGACGGTTGTGGGTTCGATTCCCACTAGGGAAAATGAAATATTTAATATTTTCATTTCCTAACAAGACAAAATAAAAAGTAACTTGTTAAAGTATCTTTCAATAAAGAATATTTGTATTTCAATCAACTATATACACTTATGTTATTTAGAAAACTCAGATCCAGTTTAAGTCTACAGTAATTTTTTGGAAGAAAGTTAGAAAAAAAAACCCTTTTTCTTATTGTTATTTGAAGTCAATAATAATTAAGACTAATTACTAAAAGAATGACGTATAATAATAGTGATATAAAAAAACAATGTTTTTTTTTAAATCAAATAAAAATGAAATGCTAAGAACAATAATTACACACACACACACATACATGGAAGTACGTATTTCTGGTAACAAATAAACAATACTTAACCACTTTAACGAGGTACTATTTTGAGAATCGAGAGGAATATAAAAGAAATAATGTTCCCAAGGCACTTAGGTCGTTATGTCATTTTTTTACCATTAATTACACCGGCATCTTCCTGGATCGACGCTCTAGCTGGCCTTCGGGCTGGGCTTAAATGTCAAAAACCCATCGTGCCCTCGAATATGCTTTTGAAGGGCCTGTTTAAACAAAAGATTTTTTATATATATAGTAGCGAAGATAAGAAAAACTAATTTATTTTTTTAAAGTTTAATATTGTGTTTTTCTTAATTAATTGATATTTATTTCTATGTAATTTTTTTCAATATATCTTATCTGTTTGATAGTTTAATTAAATTTAAGAAGATATATTATTGTCATTAAAAAAGTAAGCTGAGACAAAGAAACAAAAAAATAGAAATAAATGAAACAGCGTCACGCTGTATCCCGCAAACAGTAGGGTAGGCAGAGGGAACCTAGCATTAAGTTTCTTTCTCCACTTTCTGCCCAATTCTGGAGGCATTACGTGTTGAGTGGCAGAACTCAGCGCCGAAATGAAAATTATGATTATGGAAAACCTTCGTCTGTGTTCACCCTTACTACAATATCTTATCCGCTATATAATTTACAACAGATGCTTAAAATATTCTCTTTTCATAATAAAAAGTTTATCTCATTAATTGTTAAGAAAAATTCTTATACATATATTTATATGTGCACTTCACTTAATAATAATGCTTTATTGTGATGAAGGATGTAATTGCGATTGTCAAAGTTCCGATTTTAGAATATGCTTTTATCCCGCTACAATAGGATAGACATAGGGAACCTAGTGTTCCGTTCCCCATTTTTCGCCGAATTCTGTAAACATTGCGTATTGAGTGGCGAACCTTAACGCCGCGTTTTTCAACACCACGGCGAAGAAAAGAAAAAAAATAATATATCATTTACTCGAGTGGGGTTCGAATCTCTAACCAGTCTTGTGCCCCCTTGGCACTGGCCACTAAAAACACATATTCCTAAAACACACAGAATTCCAACAAAGTGTCACCACACTCTTATCCCGTCCATTACAATTATAAAACAACGACCTTGTGTCAAACAGTAATTCCTACAAATGGCGCGCCTTGAACGATAATCGTTCGTGACCCATTTCGAAATAAAAATAAATGATTACAGAAGCATTTGTTCATTATTTGTTGTAGTGTGACCGTGTGTGAAGGATGGGATTGACGTAAAGATAATAATTGTACTGTGTTTTTTTATCTCCTTTTATGTGTTTTACTTCCTATATGTTCAGTAAGTTAGGATAGATTCGATCTTAACTAGAAGAATGCTTTTTAGCTTCAAGCTATATCTCGCATATTCCAAAGTAGGAGGGATTCTAGTGGTAAGACATCCATTCCCCATTAAGACCAATTATCCAAAATTATCGTCGTTTCGTCGTTAAAAACTGGAACTTCTTTCAGGCTATTCAACAGACCATCTTTATGTACTTCTGAATGCCTAAACACCTAAACTTCTAGCAAATTCTACAGGAATTGACTTTTTTATGGTTAGATCACTCATCATTATAACGAATAATCGTCGAATATTATGTCGAAAGACAATTATCAACAACTTCCTTGTTTCTTGATGTTGAATGTATATTATATCCTTTTTTTTTAAGAATTACAGTTTGAGAAAGTCACAGTAAGGTTTTAACCAGCTTAGCAAGATATTTCCTTACTGTTCCGTAATAAACAGTATCATAGCCACGACGCCATTTTAACTGCTATTAATCAATATTTTTACAGGTATAAGTCCACAATAGTAATATCGATGACAATTCCTAATAAACCATTTATATATGTATGTATGTTTGTACTCGTTTATCTCACTTTCCTTGTATCTCCTAAATGTAGGTCAATGTGTGAAGGATGTCTGCGTTAGCTGCGCAAATATTATCTGACCGACTTTTTATCATTTGTTTTTTAATGATTGCTTACACTTAAGGGGTGGCACACAGGTTTTTGTCATATATCTGATGTCACTGCATTTTTAGATGAAATATCTTTCCTTAGTGTGGTAGCCAGAGAGAACGGAGAACGGAACGGACAGGCTCGCTCTGGTAATAATTTGCCTCGTTAGCAGAGCGTTGCGTTGCATGAACGTTGCAAAAATAGACAGCGGCGTTAAAATCCGCCATTCAACGCGCAATGCTTCCAGAATTCATTGAAAAATAGGAAACGGAAGTTCTTTTCCAGGTCCCATTTTCCTACTCTGTGAAGCTAAAAAAATATTTATATGGTTTTTTTTTGGAAAATTGAGAAAGAGCATTGTCTTGTTAACTGAACATTTACAACCTCCAATGCCATAACACAATATGTGTTACAATCATATATTATCAGCACTTTTTAAAGATAAAATCAAGTAAACAAGTTATGAGGAAATGTTTTTATCAAACAATATAAAAAATAACTACACAAGTATGTAAATGGTGAAAACTCATCTCTAATCAATGTTATATCGGAGGAATTCAGATTATTATTGAAATAGTAAAAAATTGTATGACTCATACAAGATAATTCATGAAATAAATTCTTGTTTTATTATTAATTTCCTACATTCTACCACATTTTATGTTTAGAATGACACACGCTCGCCTGGTAGGTATCTACTTTAATATTCAATCTAAATTTAAAGATTTTCAGATAGTATGAATTATGACTCAGGAAAGTAATACATATAATAGAAATAAGTAAAAAAAACAAATAGAAAACACCTGACTCCTGGAATCTGGAAAAATCTAGAAACGCCAAAGAGCGGTGGAGAGCCGCTCTCTGTCCGTATCTGAAACATTGTGTATTTAGTGGTGAAACTCAACACTTACCTAAATTTACAATTTAAGTTCAATGTTTGTAAAAAAAACTCTTGACTCCAAATGAGTATCGTTTATTCCAGATATAAAAATACTTTACTAAGCTTCTTTTATAGTTCTAAATTTTATATTTTTATATGATTAATTCTTCTTCTTCTAACTTCTAAGTTCTTCAGATTTTAGTGAACTTTCCTTTGTTTTCTCCCAACCAAACGGAATAAAACAAGATTACTAATATATCCAAATTGAGTCGTAGTATGAACGAGGAATATATTTCAGCTCGTGAAGCACTATTAACGATAAATAAATTTCAACGCTTTAAAACAAAAATATCCTCGAATTGTAAATTATTACGTATTTATTTAACAACGTTGTTTACGTTTTGGAATTGCGTTGCAAATTTTATGTGATTGCGACTACGCCGGTAGTCTTTGTTCTGTTATCAGAGATGCTTATATCTTTTTTTTTGTATCTTTACGCTGTATCCCGGACATAGGTAAGTATAGGGAACCTGGGTACCTATTGTTAAGATTATTATAAGTTAATTGAAAAACGTTAAAGTTAAGTTAAATATTTATTTATTCGAGTGCAAATCGAATGCCCGATCGTCGCGTTCGCACTCTTGTGCCCCTTCGTCACGATGGACTCACTCTATTTTCATAGTAATAGATTATTACTTCACAAAAAAGAACTCCTTTTTACTTATACCAGACAATGAATCGTCAATCAATACACAATGTCTTGAAAACAGCGGTTTGTGGGAATCGGAATGTCTTTGTAAACTTAAAACGGTGGAGTGTCTTAAAAATTTAAAAAGACATTTGTAATTTTTATGTTTTTAATTCTGTGATAAACGAAAAACACAATGTATCGCGATAAATATTTGTTATCCTTGAATCATGACTTTACACTCGAGCCAACGGTCAGATTCTTGCACCCATTATTTATGCATAACGATTGGACTGTGTTGTGTGTTTTAAAATAATAATAATGCTTATTACTTATTATTAATTGTATATACGTAATAATAATTATTATAATTAATAATACGTACGCGTACATGTATTTATTATAAAAGATAGACAGTTTTTAAATTTTTTTTTATGGAATTATTCGAACCGAATCAATTATTTTTATTTACCTGCTCTGGTATACAAATTGCGTGTTGAGTTCGGCCACATGGCACTTTTGTCACGAATTCAGTTGGAAAGTAAAGAACGAAGTGTTCCAGCTCCAGGTTCACTCTACTTACTACTCTACACTCTACTACCTGCTAAGCGAGAAAAGCCTGAAGGTGGGAAAAGTTAACTAAAGAATTAACAAGAATTTGTTTCATGCTTATAATTGACACTGTAGAATATCGTGGCGGTGTAGGATAAGTCAACCTGGCAAGACAAAGCACGGTGTTGAGCTCTGCCATTCAGCACGCATGCACTAAATTTTCTGCCTATCCTCCTGGATAAAGCATGAAACTGAAAACAAACTACTATTTAGGATTAAATAATAAACTTTCTAGAACAACTTATCAGTAGTTACTAAGTAACCTAGAAGAAAAATATTATTATTAAAGCATTATTTATACATATCTCTAGTTCAATAACACAGCACAGGTGATAGACGAATCGTAAATTTTTATTTATACATTAATTTAATTTGTTTATTTATTAAGTAAATCGATATTAGGAGAAATCTTAACAAACAAGCTATAAATATATTACGAACTTATACTTTTTATTTCATTTTATTATTAAATGGGTTAATTGCCTTCTTCTACTATGTTAAATGTAAAAAAAATTAAATTACATTTACATCTTTGTTTTTCGCTATATCAAAACAGANGACTGGATGAGGATATAAGAGTGGCGGCTCGAGGATCCGGGGTCGCGTACCCGTATGCCCACAAACCAATATCGGACAGACATTAGTCTGGACACCCTCTGGAAACTGAATAAAAACTTCTATTTAGGATTAAATAATAAACTTTCTAGAACAACTTATCAGTAGTTACTAAGTAACGTAGAAGAAAAATATTATTATTAAAGCATTATTTATACATATCTCTAGTTCAATAACATAGCACAGGTGATAGACGAATCGTAAATTTTTATTTATACATTAATTTAATTTGTTTATTTATTAAGTAAATCGATATTAGGAGAAATCTTAACAAACAAGCTATAAATATATTACGAACTTATACTTTTTATTTCATTTTATTATTAAATGGGTTAATTGCCTTCTTCTACTATGTTAAATGTAAAAAAAATTAAATTACATTTACATCTTTGTTTTTCGCTATATCAAAACAGACAGAAGAAACGAAAGGAAACTACTCAGCATTCCATAGATTCCAATGGAAAAATAAAAATTTGGTGATATTAGTTATTTCCCGCAAGCCACAGTCACTGCTTTGAGCTCTTCATCCAGAGGATCCATAATGACTCCATTATAAAAATTCCTTATTATACCTTAATGCTGTATACCGCACACCCGAGGGTAGGCTGAGGGAACCTAGTGTTAACTCTCCGTTCCCCATTTTCCGCCGGTTTACTTCTGGAGGTATTGGATGTTAAGTGTCGGGATTCAATGCCGCGCTTTGCCTCGACTCTAGGGCGAAGAAAGGAAAATATACAATTAAATAAATATTTGCAATCCTCGAGTAGGGATGGAACCCACAACCAGTCTCTCAATACATCATATTTCAGTTTCACCATACAAAAATATGATAATGAAAATAATTTCTTTTACATGTCTACATGCATCATCCAAGGTTCCGGTTCCTGTATTTAATTGGTTTCCGCCAGACTTTAAAACTTGTACGAAACTAACTATCAATCTAATAACAAGCTATTGTTGGACGTCTAAAATAATAAAAGGATGCGCACGCGCCGGATTTTATACCATTTAAGAAAAGGGGTTCGATTTTAAAATTAGACCGACGCGGCGGAAATCGTTGTGCGCTGAATCACGCACCGCCGCGTGTTACGACTGAAATGTATCTTGTATTTTGTTAAATAATCATTTATTATTTGTAATAATTTTTCAATATATGTAAATTATATACATTATATTTATATGTAAAGTTTGAAATAAAGAACGACATTTACTACTGTAGCAATATGTTTTTTCATTTTAGCTTATGCACGTTGTTAGGTGTTAAAACTTAACGAACGAAGAACATAATAGAATGTATATTTTATTTTCAGCTTGTTGAGTAGCGGAATTCAACGCCGTGCTATGCCTTGTTACCAGAGCGAAGAAATGGAAATATTAATAAATAATTTCCTCATTTCCTCAGACGGGAATAGAATTTACGAACGTCACGCTTTAAATCACAAGTTTATGCCACTGTGCCACGATAGTCTAATAATAATATTATGTTAGAAAAAAAAATATCACGGTTGATATGGTAGGTATCAATGTAAGAGCGAATATTAAAAAGGGAGAAGGGAGTAGTCTGTTGATCTTCGCAAACTTGCTAATGATGCTGGAGGAAGGGCACGTTGACTGTAATTCTTCTATTTTTTTTTTTATTTTTACGCTATTTTCCGCTTATCCAGATTAGGCAAAGGGAACCGTGTTGTATTATACTCTTTCACCTACTTTTTATCAGATCAGACATTGAGTCACTCGTGGCGAACTTCAATGCCGCGCTTTGTCCTGTTACCAAAGTAAAGATTTGAAAATAGGGGGTATTTTCAATTCTTTACTCCCGAGTGGTAATCGAACTCACAAGCAAAAAGTTTACAGTCACATATACAGCTAAAGCATAACATGTGAAGATGACCTGATGTCATTATTCTTTGTGTTTTCTTTTATTGATCTCAAACTTCAAATGGTCTGTTAATATACAAAAATTATGTACTGAATAAAAATAAAATTATATTCTTTTAAATAATGACTAAAATACATGGATTTAATAAAAACAATGTTATTATATAAGAGTTAATAATATGATAACTGCTGTAACAAAGAATCATTCTCTCATATCAATGAGCCTTGAAATAAATAATTTATTGTAGTTTACATTTTATTAAACAATGTAATTTGTATTATTCTAGGACATTTACTAGAAATAAATATATTTATAAATATCAAATTTACTACAATTTTCCTATAGAAAAATCGAATATTTTATTATTATAAATTTGTTATCACCTTCACGCATGTAGCAGAGTAGGCAGAGGGAGCCTAGTGTTAAGGCTCTCCTCAAAAAAAATTAAAAAAAAAAATGTTTATACGAGTACATACTCGTAGGTATATAAATAAAAAGTGCAACTGTCTTTCTCAGTGACCTTTCTCTACAGAACTGACCGAATTAGTCCTACGAGTAATTTCTCGCTAGACAATACTAATATTTATTTATATGTTGTATTACAATAATTAAAATAAAGAATATTTTCATTAACAACAAAACTTATAATTATGGCTTTCCATCCAAATAACGTTACTTAGAATGCAACTCACATCAACCAAAACTCCAGTTAAAATCCCGAAGCTAACTGTAAGTTAAATTTTAACTTCCATAGTGCATTTCAAGTGCAACAGTGATCTATAAACTGCAACAAAAGCAAGATGGCCGTCCGCGGCTGTCCGTGAACCTGGCGCTAAATTTACACGCGACGCGTCATCCGGTGAGCGGCCAATGATGGTATAAACAGATACGATAATGACAATTCAATTATGAAGAAATGACAATTTAATTTCTTTCTCAGCTTCATATTTAGAGAGCCTAGTGGTAAAATACTCCACGCATACCCTCCGCCGAATTTTGGAGGTAATTAGTGTAAGATATTGAATATTTAATTTCCTTGAGTGAGAATCGAATCCACAACCTGTTGCGTTTACAGTCGCACGCTTGTGCCCCCAGCGCCACGATTGGCCTCTAAATGAATAGTGTTTGTTTGTTTTATATTATTAATGAATATAGCGAGACTATCCCGAAATATCGCGGAACCGCGTGAAAGGTGAAGAACGGAGTATTCTTTTCTCACTCTACTAACAGAGCGGAGAAATGAAAATAATTTATGCTCCCCAGTGGAGTTTGAACTCATAGCTATCGTGTTAAGGCTAAGACGCTGTCTCAAAGCGCTACGTCGTTGGCCCCAATACATATTGAATCGAGTGGCACATCTGATGAGCTTATAAGGAGATGAGTAAAGAGATGAAGCAGTGCGAAGGTCAACATCTCGGTACCAATGACTCTGCGACCCTGAGATGAGTTCCTAGTTTCAACACTGACTGTACAAGTAATACTTTAAAATATTCCAGTATTATATTTGGTATGAATGAAAGGATTGTATTTTGTGAACAAAGTGAAAAATTTCATTTTCTACGTACAATAGTTTCCGCTATGCCTTCTTCATTCTATGTAACATTTGCAAAGTAAATTAAGCTCCACTGGCACGGCTAAAAACCATAGAATAAATATATTACAAGTAGGTATATAAATATAAGCATCTTTTCGATTAAGATTTGAACCTATAATCACAACATTTTCTCAAACGCATCCTTTTTCTTACTAACTGCACTTAAACAAAACGAAGGTAACGGCGCGATATTTTAAAGTTATTTTTGAAGTAACATATTGCACGTTCGTGCAC
Organism: Heliconius cydno galanthus; assembly: GCA_036379175.1. Lineage (NCBI taxonomy): Eukaryota > Metazoa > Arthropoda > Insecta > Lepidoptera > Nymphalidae > Heliconius > Heliconius cydno. Next base: position 1,473,203 of record JAKRZM010001267.1, read on the forward strand.
GTTTTATTGCTGAATCAAACAAGTCTATTACTTCTTATTTATTTTACAAGACAGACACAATGCGTCGTAAAGGAGAGTTAACATAAAATTTGATAAAATTTAAAATACTCTATTTCGGTATAGAAGCGAAGATGTCAGTTTACAACGAGTTGGAATCTTAAAAAATTAAAGTAATAATTATGAGATTTTTTCCTTTACTCTTATTACGACTTACTGCAATTTTCTTTTCGCTTAGTTGATCTATATTAAATTCAAGTTGATTTTATTTACACGTTTATCTTAATTTTAGCCAAAGTTACAAAAAGCACATAACAACAATTCATTTTCATCCCCAAAAAATATTTTCAATTTTATTTTACTTAATTACAATCGTAATAAGCTAACCTTTTCGAATTTCTGCTTAAAATAAATGAAATTATTTAATAAAAGAATCATAATTCGTTGTGAAATCGAATTACTTTGTCCACTACAAAACAATTATGTAAAAACTTGAATAACAAACAATGGACGCGCAAAGATGGCGTCGCACTTGTGTTCAGAAACGAATACATTACTTTAAAAGGTTAACAATTATGTTTATTCACAGAGTGCATATTTCCAGCCAGGATCGACTTTAAAAGTGGGTAACATTGAAAAGTTCATTGGTATTATATGCACTTCCTGGCTCACGAGGTCGCATCGGCGCCGGCGGCCATCATGCATTTTTTGACGTTTATTTTTGGCGGGCTTTTGTGCTGCGTTCAGAAATGGTAAGGACAAACGCATGTGACAAAGATGATTAATTATTATAGCACATAATATTTTAATTAAGTTGCATAATATTAATATTATGTATGAATGTTTATAGTTCTATTTGATTTGTTATTAAAAAATATTCAATATCTAGACTGTAAAAATATTATGATAAATTTTCTGCATGGACTTTTTTTAACGTGATTAATATAGTTGCACTGATAATATCATTATATACAATTTATATTTAAAGGTACAAATATTTTATCCTTTGTTGTGATATTGTTACATTTTGAGTATGTTTTTTGTTCCTTTAATAAAAATAAAACATAAAATACATCATAAAATAAATGAACATATAAAAAACACTAATATCATAAATAAAAATCCCATTATAACCCTCAAAAACATATATCATTCTATCACAATGATCAATAAAATTTAGAAACCAATTCATTTAACATACATACAAATGTTGATTTTACAAAAAAATACCATTTGATATCGCAAATGGTATGATTGCAAGCATTCTCTATGCATATTCCCTGCCTACTATATAGATGCGCGCGCGCCGACCTGCCGCAACGCGTTCGCGCTCAAGGGCAGACGCGCAGAAACTATGGAGCTTATGTTGCATATGACAAATACAAATTTTAGTTAATATTAAAAATTAGTTACGGAATTATAAATTAAAATAGAAAATGACGACGATACCAATTATGACAATTAATAATTTATTTTCCTTGGTGGTTAATTTTTTTAGAATTATTTTATAAGTAGAATGTAAAGTTAAGCTGTGTTTAAGCGTATCTCCTAAAATAATGAACCTCGAAAAATGTGTATGTAGGAAATATGAATATAATGTATGTGTGTATATTATGTACCATTACTTATAAAAGATGTGAGTGATGAGTGCACTATGATTCTGAGAACATTTAATAACAAAAAAGACAAAACAAGGCACTGGTTATATTTAGGATTTTTTACTTACTTTATTTAAATAAACAAAGTATTTCCTTAATGGTAAATTTTGACTGACACAAAATATTTTAATACAGAAAAGGGACATTTTATTAGAACCGGTCATAATGTGGGGAAGCTCACGTTATAATATATGATTTAGAGTAATGTGATTTCATTTTAAAACCTTTACTAAATTAGGCCGTTCAATTGTTACCCTTTAAGTAACTCTTGTAAAAAAGATATTTTATTTTAAAATTATAATAAAAGTCAGCACTAATATAAAAAAACGGACCAGAATAAAAATGTATAGAATCATAAAATAAAAAAATATCAATCAAAAAAGTTTAACAACACATTTCAACTGTAGTCTCCATTCCACTCGCAGTTCGCGTTACGACGAGTGAATAAACAATCGCCTCACGAATCGGACGTCAAGGCCGGACGTCGTTGTCCGCTTTGTTGACGTTAACATTCGTATTCTTATAGTAATACTGGGGAATTTCACTTTCTGGTTGTATTTGATGATTGTCGCTTAATTTCACACCCAAATATCCCAATTAGCGTTTAATTTTCATTTAATCGACGTTATGGGTGTAGAGATATTTTTCAGGATGTTCCTCCAGTGATTTATTTGGTGTAATGGCAATGTAGCACGAAATGCAAATACTATATGCTTTCATAATGTTATATTTTTTAAAATTAATAATTAGAAAATGCAATTTAGTAAGAAAATGCCTTTTATTGTCTTTATAATTAATGATATACTCGTATATAGTTTTGATTTGTTTAATATTTCAAGCTTGATTATTTTCTGAGTAGAAATTCTGAAGTAGGTACCAAACTATTCAGGACCTACACACGGACACACGGACCAGACACTCCTCACCTCACTCCTCAATCATACGCCCATAATCATAATTACATATTAGGTACAAGTTGATGATTTAGATATACATATTTAAGTATAAGTTGATTATGTTTTCGCAAACGTATGTTTTTATTAATAATATAACATAGTAGGTGCACGAGATATTGTCTTTAATTTTTCTTAATCGAATAAAAACGAATTGAGACAAACATATTATAATTCATAATTCGAATAAATACCCATATCAGGAAAAATATTATTCCTTTTCAAAATGTAATAAATAAAAGGATTCAATATAATTTCTAACTATAGTAGCTATAGGTACTTTACTTATTTTATATTCTTATTGAATCTCCTAATATAGCAGAGTAAGCAGAGGAAGCTCAGCGTCGTTTTTTGTTACCAGAGGAAAAAATAAAAAAAAATTCCCTCGTGGGGTAATCTAACTCAAAACCGTCGCGCTTATAGTCTGGAGCTATGCCGCTGTGCCATGATAGCCGCATTTCAGACATCTTTTAATTTCATTCAATAGAGAGTAGTGATGAGTTATTCCCCTTTACTTAAAAAAATGCAAAAATTGTCTATTTATAAATAATACGAGACATAATGAGTAAGGACACAACTCTATTATGTTATCAAACACAGTGTATCAACTATCTTTCGAGCCTATACAAACATTTACACAGCAAATCCTTGACTTTTGTATTAAGGTCCATTACCTTTGCACCAGATGGAATGTACAGTGCGATGAGAAATTTATGCAACTTTTTAATAGTTTCATATGTAAAAAAAATTGTGATAAAGATTTGTTTGTTTATCTTCACGCTCTATAGCAGGATAGGCGATGAAATTTTTGAATTATCATATTAATAAAACTTATATTTATAGTCGCTTTAAACAAAATATATAGTGTCATATTTATTAGTTTCATAAATCATTTTACAAAAGTAGAAACTAGAGAAAAAAGCTTCACTTGCTACCACAAATTGTACATACAAGCTAAAAAGTTAGTGTTTTTTTATATTTTACACATTTCAACCTAAAAAGTAAGTAACTAAAAAATATTTGAAACATTTCAAGCAAAAAAGTGAGAAAAATATACATTTCAACCATTTTCTAAAGATCCATCTAGCTGTCCAACTAATCGGTGAAGCAAAAATTCCGCAAACACCTGTAACCTAGATAGCTTCTAACATCCGCGGCATCACTCGCACTCGCACAGAGGCACAGGCGGCACAGGCGGGGTCGTTACACTGAAACTGACTGTAATTCATACTGCTTCAGCTTGTTTTTTATTTGAAAATTGTGCTAACTGGGGTTGTTGAACTGTGTGTCGGTTACTGGCTCTGTATGGTTGTTATGTAGATTTGACGTTATAAGAACTTAATTTGTTATAGTTTCATGCCTTATTCCGCACATAGTAGGGTAGGTAGAGAAAACCTGGGAACCTAGTGTTAAGACACTCCGTTATCCACTCTCATTAAGTCACTTCTGCTCCCCAATTTCCGCCGAATTAAGAAGACAGACAGACGTGTTAAGTGATGAAACTCATCGCCGCGTTATTTATAAATATACAATCTTTGTTATTATTGAGAGTTTTATATTATTTACATATTTTTTTAACTACTATATAAAATATGTTGTTAAATAAAAGTATTTATATTACAGTAACGTATTTAATATTAGAAAAAAATATTAATTGATGCACAAAACGCACCAAATAGACAAAAAATCAAAAACTAATTTTTTTATTTAACCACAGACAAAAAAAGAACATGTTTCTCAAACCTCTTCGCGTCGGTTACCTAACGCGTGACGTCAGTTCCGCTTTCCACGTTTCCCGCTTTCCCGTTCGTCGACCTTGCGGGTGTGATATTGAATAGTTCGTAGAATTGAATCGATTGCTAATTTATCTTGTTTGTTTTTCTGTGCACATTATATTTTCTATTTTAAAGATAATTGTGCAATAAATGATTATTTGATTATTGAGGCCCATGCAGGGGCACAAGCGTGCGGCTATAAACGCGACGGTTGTGGGTTCGATTCGCACTCAGGGAAATGACATATTTTGATATTCATGAATATTTCCATTTCCTCACTCTAGTAACAAGCTAACATTCAGCGGAAAGCGGGGAACGAAAATGTCTACTAATAACTTGGTTCCCAGGTTCCCTCTGCCAGCCTTGCTTTATGCGGGGTAGTGTAAAGATAAAAGAATATTATTTCTTATGAGTATACATAAGTGGAGATCATATTCTATAAATAAATTACTTGATGGTTGTTAGTACAATCCCAATTCGGGGACATATTTTTTTTTAATTCCCTATCTCTAATGACAAGGCGCGGAATCAATTTCATCCACCACTCATTACACAATATCTCGAATTTGGAAGGAAAGCGCAAAACCTGACACCTGGTCCTGACACTAAGTTCTTTCTGCCAATAGCTGAAAAATACTAAGATGAATATAGGTCATAATCAGAAAAAGTGTACATTTTGTGTCTTTTCTTGTCCCGCTACTTTGAATGCGTTTTAAAAATACACTTTTTTAAAAATTACAATTTTTCGTGTCCCATTCACCACTTTACTTTTTAAAACTTGATTTGTTACGAATATTTATGGTTTTATTTGATTTCAGATATGTTTAGATTACTTTACTTTATGCATAATATTGAATAGAACTACTTTTATTGATACATTATTTAATAAATAATATATATTAATTAAGTAAATTTGTCCCAAAATATTGTCTTTTTGTTACTCAGGGCTAGTAACGTACAATTAAATTATGAACGCAATTATTTTGAATGATATTTAATATTATTTTTTATTGTGGCAACATTATTGTAAAAGTTAATGCTATCGTAGCTACAACCAGTAGTGTTCTCGCAGCAGTCGAGAGGTTCAAACGTTTTTGAGTGAATGAGTGAAATTACATCTCAGGGTTATAAACGGCTTTTATTTTGGTAATTATTCTATAATTTCGTTTTCTTGTTTATGTTATTTGCTTCTTTTTACAAAATCTCAAAAAAGAACTTCAATGCTTGCACATGCAACACGTGGCTTATGAGCAAATATTTAAAAAGGTTAGAATTTCTCAGACTTCATTTTCAATTTCGTTATATTTCGTTACGTAACGAAACTGAGAAAATATGAAGCCTAGTTCATAATTACGCTACCAATGTTTTATTATATATACGTATAATATAAATTGTAACGAACCGGTGCTTGTATATGGAAGATATGTATATAAGAAAAAAAAATTGCTTGCATATGAAAACAAAAATTAGTGGCTTTTCATAACGTAAACTAACCAAAAACAAAGTTTTTAAAGTTTTTTGCCTGTTTGCTTGTTTGTCTATGTGTTTGTGCACGCTAATCTCCGAAACGGCTTAAACGATTTAGATAAAAACATTATTTTATTCTTCCTGAAATTAGTTGTGATTTTGTGATGACTATTTTCTTCTATGGAAATAGTAAATTAATAAATATAATAAATATATGGAATATGGAAATAGTAAGTTAAAGCGGGTGAAGTTTTTATTTAAAAACAAATACCTTCTGTATTAGCGTTGTTAAAGATCTAAACAATAAACATGAAATGTTTAATGCCTAATATAATTGATAAAGATTTTTTTTTTTAGTGAGCGTCATGGCTCCTATGTCAAATGCTGAAAGACAAAAAAAATCTTAAACAGATCAATCTTATTAAATATGAAGATATGCGGAATAAACACTTACAAAGAATTAAACTTAAAAAAATAAAAATTAATGAACAAAACCAACTTCAACAAGAAAAAACAAGAGCAAAATGGAGAGAATATTCTGATCGATATTATAAAAAAAAGAAGAATAATAAAATTTTAAATGAATCTAGAACTACAAGTACTTCAATGGTTTCAAGGGAATGTGTAAAAAGTTGGAAACTTAAAATAATTAATATTCAAAATAAGTTCAGACAGTGCGAAGATAAATTAAAAAAAACATTAACAAAACAGGAAACAATGAGAAAGCAAATTTATCGCCTAAAACAAATAATTTTCAATGAGAGAAATAAATCAAGACATGTAACAATTGACAGAGACCAATCGATACCTTCTGAATTTAATATTCTTTCGGAGTCTATTAGTTTATTAGACAGAAAAAACAGTGATTAAAAAAATTGTAAATAGTCCTATAACTAAGAAGTATCGTATGGTCTCAAAATTGGGGCATACTATTGGTATAAAAAACAGAATTCCTATAATAAAAAAAATTCTACACAAAGGAAATCCCTTATTCAACAGATACATCATTTTTATTTGAGAGATGATATTAGCCGAGCTACAGCTGGCAAGAAAGAATGCAAAACTAAAGAAAAAACTAAAATGCAAATACGATTCTTGACAGACACTATATTGAACCTATATAGGACTTATAAAAAAGAAGGAGGCAAAGCGTCGTATTCTACCCTGGTCAGATACCGTCCATTTTACGTCCTGAGTCCAAAGTTACATAATAGAGAAACGTGTGCTTGTATACGACACGCTAACATAGGTTTTAAAATAACGAAACTTTACAAGCTCGGAATCCTAAAAACAAATAAAATAGAAGACATTTTGAAAGATATTGCTTGTAATCTAAGTTGCAAAGAGTGCATGTATGGAGATTGCCATGTGTGTGCCATGAAAAAAGTTGAAATTAAAAAAAATCCTGATGACAAAACCGTCTGTTGGCTGCAGTGGTGTATGAAAACTGTGCCTTACAAAAAAATTAATGAAGAAGGTTAAGAGGTGGAGACTTTTTCTAAAAAAATTTCAAAAGAAGTAATCTCTTATCAGTTTGGTTCCTTATTACAAAAATTTCAACAAGAGGCTACATTATTTAAGAAGCATTATTTCAATATGATGCACCAGCACAAATTATTTCGAGAGTGTGTTGACAATATTAAAAAGAATGAAAATGTAATTGTTGTTGATTTTTGTGAAAACTATCAATGTAAGTATAATTTAGAGATACAGAGTATGCATTATGCCTCCTCACGGACACAAATAACATTGCACACTGGTGTAGCATATGTAAAAAATGAAGATGCCGCTGGATTTTGTTCTATTTCCCCTAATAACGAGCATACCCCGCACTCTATTTGGGCTCATCTGTTACCTGTTTTGAATTCAATTAAGTATCAACACCCTGAGATAGATACCTTACATGTGCATTCTGACGGCCCAACCACACAATACCGGCAAAAGAAGAATTTTGCCCTCTTTGATGTGATTACTAAACAGTTGGGATATAAATATGCTACATGGTCCTATTTCGAAGCAGCTCATGGAAAAAATGCAGCAGGTGGTATAGGTGGAGTATTAAAAAGGACATTAGATCGACATGTTGCTTATGGCAAAGATGTTTCTAATGCTGTGGAAGCTTTTTTGCTATTAAAAGAAGAAACAAATATAAATCTTTATTATGTGTCAGATAAAGATATTAAAGTTATAAAAGAAACTTATACTGTATTTGATTTATACCCTTTAATTGGAACCATGTCCGTACGTCAAATCATCATTACCAATAAGCCTGGTGTAATAAAATATAGACATGTAAGTTGGTTTTGTGGTGATGAGCGGGGAAACTTCTTGTTTTAACATAAAACTCCACACCCTTACAAAGACGTAACACCAAATATAACTACGAGTACGCCAAGGATATTTAAAACAGTAAAAGATACTGATAGAAAAAAAAATACAAAAGAAGAAGGAAACCAAGCCCAAACTAATGAAGATGTTGTCTATGCAGAAAGTGACAATAGTATCTATGTAAATGAAAAAAATAACTCCGTATCATCTGATATTAAGAAAACTCAAAAAGTTACTATTTTATCGGATATTAAATTACATCCAGACAATCAATGATATTATGATTTTAGTTCACCAGGACCTTCTTCATTTCATATTATTGATCCTACTCATGATATATGTTTATTTAACAATAATAATAATTCCAGTGATAACGACTCAAATCTTGATACATTTTAAAGTGGACTTAATTTTATTATTAACTTTGTGATCTCTAACTAGAAATATAAGTTTATTATGTTACGAACTACCATTATTATATTGTTAATATTGTCAGTTTGTATCTGTTAATTCAACGATTGAATCTTAAAAAATTTAATTTGTGTCTAATTAAATTAAAAAACAACAATAGTTTTATTCGTATAATATCCTTACTTTGATGTGTATAATGCCTTATGACATCAGTTTCGTAACAAACATTATCAGTATTGTTACTTATCAGTTACGTTACGAATTCGAAAATGTCCACTTTTCTGATTATGACCCATATATGAAAAATTATATAAATCAAGACGAACTTACGACTAACGAATTACATGAAATATCAATATGTTTAAAATTTTAAGTGTACTAATTAAGTAAATAGTTTAAAGTGAATAGATTGTTGTCCTTATTTTAACTACGTATTTAACTCATTTATTTTAAACGTGGCCGAGTTACATAATATTCATTTAACCGTATAAACTATACCTCGTTTAAAAAAAAGAAATGTTATTGTTATAAAACACTATTTTAAGTGAAACTTATACACGTGTCTATTGTATGGTAAATAATAAAAAAATAAACAACTGATATATTTTTTTATTTAAAATTTCATTAATGTTTTAAAAACTAAAGCCATTTGTGATTAATAAAATTATATATATGGTAAACAGAGGCAGATTTGATTTTTTTTATTAATATTATGTTCTACGGACTGGTCCATAAGAACCTGATAATAACCAAAAATTCTAATAAGTTATTTTAAAAGTAAAGAAGTGGGTGACTTCTCTCCTTTGAATTATTTATTTTGGCGTTGTTGAAGTCCACAAGTCGACACGTAATGTCTTGAAAATTAGCCGGTACGTGAAACACGGAGTGCTCGCTATATGCGGGATACAGCGTGAAGCTAAAATAAAAGATATCTAAAATAAACACAATACAAAATACCTTAAGCCCGTCCTAGTTAAAGTTCAACAATGTTCAAACCATCGGCGTTAACGACTTCTAAATTCGGCGTCAGTGGGCCAGTTCCTTCACCTATACTAACTAGTATGGTGATGTCATTGTGATATATTACAAGATTTATGTTTCATACTAATAAGATGCCTAGTTTCTTTAAAGTAATGACTAAAACACTAATTTTGTTATTAAATTATAATAAATAAGTGAATTATATTAAAGTATCATTGCAACAGTGCGGTGTTGAGCCCCGTTTCATCGTTATAAATATTTTTATTAAGAAAATAAGTTCTTTTTTCTCTAACTTACCTGAAAGGAGATTGGTTTTAAATTTAATAATTTTAAATTTCTAATTCTTTAAAAACTCGTTAAGTGTTTTCTCGTTCTAAACTATAACTTTAATATGGTGTTATTCATATGGAAAGATTTTGGTAATGTCTTCAAATATTATCATCCCATTGAAATAAGATAATCATATCAAAGAATCCTTTAGCATTCTATGGGTTCATTGTGCTTCCATCGTGTGGTAGAGTGAAGTTATCATATCTATCCTTGAAACGGAAGTCCCAGATTCACCTGGGAAGTAGGACCCAAGGGTAGATTTAAGGGGCCCCTTGGAAATTAGCAACCACAGTCGGATCTCTCTTGTTGCGTAATTATTTATATGCTTATTATGTTAATTATATATTTCCCATAATAGATTATTTTGTTTTGTTTTACGTGGAACTCATTTATACCGACTGATTTAGTTTTCCTTGTGTGTTAGTTTATAATTGTATTTAATTAAAAATATTTTGTTTAAATCTGTTCCATATAAGCGTTACGTGACAAAATGTTCTATCAACCAAAATTTAATGTTTTCATTGAGTAACTTAACAGCTTCACGCCCTTTCCTGTATAACAGCATAGGCGAAGGAAAACCTAGTGTTAGGTCGCTCCTTTCCCCACTTAAATCATAAATCAGCGTCACGCTGTATTCCGTACACAGCAGGGTAGGCAGAGGGAACCCTATGTTAAGACATTCTGTTCCCCATTTTTCGCCTAAATTTCGGGACACTCCTTGTTAAGTGGCAGAACTCAACGACACATTCTACCTTCGCACCAAAATGCGGAAATTCATCCCTTCAAGAGGGACTGGAACTTTACTGTTTATCAATGTGCCCCTACGCCACGAAGGCCTCAGTTAATTAAATCATGAAAATTATCTATTTATTTAAATAATTTTGAGATTGAACCCGTAGCTTCCATGCTGGCAATCAAAGACATTAACCAACAAACCTGTCAAACCCGACGAAATAAGACAGTCAACTTCTCTAATACCTACTTTACAAATATCTTTTCGTAACTTTCCACATCCGAATGTGGACTTTACTTGAAATATTTCAATGACACATTTCATTTTCATTTTCATCTTAGATAACGTTTCCAGATAAGATTGTTACTAGGACAAGTAACCGGATCTCACTAAATGTGTAATAAGTTGAAGTATTCAGGTCGCTTGAATCTTAATACGGTGTGGATCAAATGACTGATAACATTGATAATAATAAAATTTCCCTTGTTTTTTCTTATTTTTATGTAATTTGTTGATGGCTTACACAATGTGCCAGATTCATATATACTACCCGCTATTTAATATGATTTAATTTAATAAACAATAATAATTCATAATAATAATAATAAATGTTACAAAATTAACTTAAATAAAAAACAAAACTTAATATTTTATATATTTTAATTACCATATTTAAAAAAACATTACCACTAATAATATAATTTGAACTAGAATCAAGTACTCACAGATCAATATATTTAATATTAATGCAAACTAATAACTAAAGATAATTATTAATGATACAGTTGGCGTAAGACCTATTTACGGTGATAGTGTAAACAGACCTAGATAGCTCGTAGCGCGTTCCGGGTTCAATCCCCGACTGCGGCATAATTTTTTTAAAGGTCAATGTTCGAGTAAAATTGTTGCTAACGAGTTAAGGCGATTGCTGTAACTGAAACATTTGCAGTGCGTGGAATATTTATTTTGCTATTTACATATATTACGTTTTACATTGAGATAGAATTAGACAGACAGACTAGACTTATATGGTAACGTCTTTGTTTTTGTGATATATATATATATATATATATGATGTAGTATAGAGAATATTTGTCATAAGTGAACTAAAGGGCTTGGAACCTACGACTACTTCTACTAAGACATTTAATTGAAATTTTCTTAACTATCTTATCACTGGGTTCCCTATATGTGCTCTGCTATGCTACTAAAAGGAACATAAATACGTTTTCTCGCGGCACTTTTGTGCTGTTTCAGTTTCATAGGTGATACTGTTAACATTAATTATTATTTTTTTCAATGTTCTTTTTTAAATAATATTTTACCAAAAAAAAATGTTAAATGAAAAGAATATACGGAACTCAACGCCGTTATTTGTTTATCAGAGGGGAGTATCTATAATATTTAAAATATTAATAATTTAAACTATTTCATCGAATTTACTAAAAAAATCATTAAAAGAATGTTGCCTTAACAATAAAACAAAGTCGGTCAGTGTTCGCGACGTGCGTCAAGACGTACTCCCCGCTATTAGTGTAGGTTCTGCCGGTTTTCTCATGATATATTGCCATTTTATAGGCCCGCTAGTAACATGTCTATCATCTATTTTAATTCATCCATTTGTTCTGTTTATATTTAGTTTTTTTAGATGGTTTCTTTTATAAATAGATTACCTACTTTTTTGTGTTGGGGATTTGGAAATTATAACTATAGTTGCTAGTTATAATTGTAACCGTAAATAGAACCGTATATAGTATATCAGATGTTAAATTATCTTTAAAGGAACTTTTCTAATTGTACAATTTGATTTGACCTTCGAAAACAGCATCGATGATACTGGAAAAAGATCACATGGAAATCTTGAGGACCTCCGGAGGGTGTCTATAAAGAGGTTGATGATGATAGTGGACGTGGCGAAAGAAATAAATGACTAATTTTTATGGTTGTGATAACCAGTTATTGATAAATCGTGAAGAAAATAAAAATAAAATAAGGTTTCTAGGTATTAAAAAATAAACGATATAATTTAAAATGCCTCTAACTATTTCACACCTCATAAATATATTTCCAAACTTTAAATTATAGCAGTCGTAAAAAAATTTGACGTGAACATAAACCATTCGACTTACATTTTACTTCCTCAATTTAGCAAAAAGGTTTAAATAGGTTACAGAGCTGAGGAGCAAAGACCTTATGTCATCAGTCAGGATTAGAGCATCATTCGGTGTTCTATTTAAAAATATAATTTTGTTTTGTATGATTATTTTTTTATCTTCAATCTTCTATATATTCTAAGAAGAAGAAGAAGAAGAAGTGTTAGGACATTCTGTTCCCCATTTTCCGCAAAATTTTTGAGACATTGCGTATTCAATGTCGTAATTCAACGCTGTGCTATGTTTTTGTACCAGAGCGTGGAAATGAAAAAGATTTATTAACATAAAAGGAAATCTTTCATTTACCGGCATCAGCCATGTTTAAATTTTATTCTTTAAATTGTTATTTTTTTTAAATACTAATTTAATGGTAAATATAAACTACATATAATACTTCTGCCGATTTTAGAATTTTTACGCGGTAGGTGGCGAACCTCTACGTCGCACTTCGTCTGTCTAATTAATGTCAGTTTAAGTAATATTTAAATGAAGATTGTCATTGTTTCTTGAAATACAAACTTAGAGTTCATTTTGTTTTTAGTGTTTTAAATAAACCATAGTGTAAAACTGTTGGGCAAATATAGAAATAAATTGTACGTTGAAATTAAGGAGTGGATTACTTTAAATTGGAATCCACACTAATTTTATTAAAGCCTATATTTATATTTTTAAAGACACGCTTTGCTTCATTACCAGAGCCAGGAAATGAAAATATTAAATATTTCACTATACATGTTATTACGAATATATAAAAATCTTTTTGTTACTGATTCTACCATGCCAGATAAAGAGTAAATAATAAAAAACAGTTTTAAATTATCTAATTAACCATATATAACATAATTAAAAAAAAAATTAAAAATACAAACAAATATATAGAGATAACAATTCTCTTATCAACCCCATGACCTTTAAGCGGAAGGGGTGGCCAGCCCCCAAAACGCCAGGAACAACCGGTCATTGACACCACAAGTTTTTCCGTGTTTACATACAATTATTTATTAAATCGGGCATAACGAAGTAAATAACTTCTATGAATCATTCAACCTTGTTCAAGATCAAAACATAAGGTGATTTGCAAATAAATATTGTATTATAAACTCGGAATTATTCATTATGTTTACCTTGAAACTACTTAATTGTGATTGTATATTTTGTATGTTGTATTTATACATATAAATAGTATTAAAAAAAGTCATAGTGTATCCCGCATAAGGTAGAGGGTACCTAGTGTTAAGACACTCCGTTCTCCACTTTCCGCCAAATTCTGGAAGCATTGCGTGCTGAGTGGCGGGTCTCAACGCCGCGCTTTGCCTCAACACCAGAGGGAAAAAATGGGAATATAAATTTTTCAATTCATTTTCATCTCCTCGAGCCCACAATCCCTTTCAATCAATTCATCGAACCCACAAGCAGTCGGTTTTACAGTCACACTTTGTGTCCTGCGCTACGACTGGTTTCTTTCTTACAGCTTATTGTAAAAATAAATATTCATATAAAATAAAAATAGAACATAATTATGTATACATATACATAAAAAGACGGTCTTACCGCCTCAAGCAATTCTTTACATACAATCTTTGGAAAATAATGGACTAGTTGTAAAAGAAAAGGGAAATAATTATAATTTAATACCTTTCTTCAATACAATAAAGGTATTGTAGGAAATTTTTCCTTTACGTACATACAGGGAAAAATTCTATATTATTCACTAATAAATAAGAAAGGAAAATTACAATGGTTTTGTTTCAAAACAATGTAGCTTATCTTATTTGCTCGCGGAATAATTAATAATTGAAAAACTAATGTAATGTATTACATAAATTTAAGGAAAAATATAAAATAAACAAGTTTTATAATTATAGAAAGTTGCAATATATAGTGTTTATGTTGCAATATGTATGTGGTCTCGTCAGCTTTATTTATGAGTAAGCAGAGAAAAAAATACTTACTTAGTTTTCTATTATTATTCGCTTTACATTCATCGTGCATATAACAGAGTAGGCAGAGGGAATCTAGTGTTAAGATATTCCATTTCCCTCATTCCGCCCAATTCAAAAGAAATAATATTGCATTTCCTCTATGGAAATTGAATCCACAATCGTCAAATCGGCAATGCATCTTTACTACCAAAATACTTATGATGAAATGATTATGATGACAACAGACGTCTACAAACCTGCGTTTAAACATAATAAGTTTTATTTGATTTTAATATTAAATGATTGCGTGCAGTACGACACGTTGTATCACTTTTCTATAGCGTCACTGCTTCTCAAGGTCTTCAGATCAGTTTTTTTTTATTACGAATGTATAAAGCATTCCAATGAAATAATAAATGTAAAATGAGAGCCAAGTTCATTGTTGAAAAATAAGTCGTTGTCGACTTCACAGAGAAGAGTCGGAAATATTTAGGGATGCCAAGTTCTGTTTACAGTCGGGATTTAATTCAAACAGGCCAAATATAAAATACTTAGCAAAATGTCATATTTGAACATCATGTATCCAAAATTGAGAATATTGAATTTTTGATACATTTAAATCTAAAACTCATTATTATAGCTTCTAGATTATCTAGGCGCTTTTAATTTTTAATAAGGCCAAATCCAAAAAAAATAAAGCATTATAATTTTGAATTACTTTTACGTTAATTGGAATTAGCAGGTAACAAATACATGCATATACAATAAACGTGTGCACTGTATATTTATTTGTACATGTACATTGCACACACACACACACAAACACACAAATATTACGTACAAAAATGACGTAGGTCTACACTTCCTAAACATAACACTATACTCGTATATATAAAAATTGCCGTTTACTCAATATATTATAAGATAATGTTTCTGTAGGTTCGACAACCGAGCGGGCGACAACCTTGCTGCCGACCTTGCCCGCGGGTGAACGACCACGCGTATTTTCGGCCGTTTTTCTAACGAAAATTTCCTATCGATTAGTGTGACCTTCCGTATACCTCAGTTTCTATATAAGTATAGGGGATAGAGAAAGGACATGACCTAAGGAGTTATTTGCACTTCCTATATCTCGGCGTTGTGTTCCGCCACTCAACACGCAATATCTAAAAATTGGGTAGTAAGCGAAATTTGTGGATTTAATTTTCGGATATACAAATAAACGTTTGAATATTGTCACTTCAAGGAGAAAAATTAAAACAGTGTCTCTAAATTGAGACTAGGGCGGAAAGCAAAGTGTCTTGACACTAAGTTCTCTCCGTCTAGTTCTAAAGATAACATGTAGCAAAAAAAGACGGCTTAAGAGAGTTAGAGGTCAAGTAAAATATTCGACGAGGGCAATGTTTTGCTAGCACCCACACATTTACCTTTAATTTACTTGTTTTTCAATATGATATTGCGTTTTAGAAATTATTTTGCATATTTTCGTATATGTTTAAGGAACGAAAGCTCTTGATTTCTGATATTAATCAGTTCAAAGTTATTTATTTGTTTCATTTAATTTTTTTTAATAGACTCTACACATACATCTAAACATACATTTTGTAGCTTCACGCTGTATCCCGCATATAGCAGGTTAGATAGAGGGAGCCTAATGTTAAGACACTCCTTAGTTTATTTTTATATATTATTATTAATATATTTCTTATATGTTATAATGTTAAAATATACTTAAATAACAGCGACATGTTTATTCTTAAGTGGTTGTTAAAAGCGTAATAATTTATGCCAACAGATAATGCTAAAATATAAATTATGGATGAAATGCCACTAATTTGTCACATGACGTGATGCTTTGATTCGCAAATATGTATTTTTCGATATGATGTAATACAATATAAATAGATTGTGGAGTGTTTGAACTTAATGTATGTAATGTAAATGATGATAAAACTATGATTCAGTGTTATATTCTTATTATTTATTACTATTTTCTTAGAATGACAGAATTAGAAAAAAATAGAGATAAAAAAATCCTTCTAATTAACTTTAATTAGAAGATAATTATATTATGAATATTATATGTACAGACTTACTTCTTTAATGGAAATTCAATCCACGACCATCGTAATCAGTAAATCTTGTTTTTACTCGACCATTTTGGTGCTATAATATAGTATGTATTATTTACATAAATGTATGCAAATTTATAAGAAAGATGTACTAAATGTATGTAAAATGTACTTAAAAATCCGCTTATTAGTTACACGTGTAATAACAACTCTATTATAAGCTGATTGTGATTTATCTTTCTATTCAGACAATTTTATTAGGCTTAAGCATAATTTTATACAGCCTAATAATATTTGTTTTTAAAAATATCTATTGAAAAACTATAACTACTACAAAAGGTCAATACCATGTTTTGTTGACAAAATACAAAAAAGCTATATGAAAATGGAAAAAAACAAAACAGCGTATTATTTTTTATCATTGATATGACCTTAAAAAATCTAATCATACGACGTCATACACTAAAATGAGTTTTACATAGAAGTCAATACCACCCTGCGCCCTCAGACGCACACACACGCGCGTGTACAGCACGTGTTGATACAGTGTAAGTGTTATGTCTATGTGTGCGTAGAGGTCGACAACCTGCGAAATTTCGGCGCTACTATTGCACAATTATTGTATGTATGCTTTTGTGCCTTACTTTGTCTGTAAATGAACGTAAATTATATTAAAATATGTTAATAGTTAATTCCTTTTATACCAATACACATGATATTAAAATAAATGTGAAAATCTATGAGGCAGCAGATTAAAAACTAAATTACTATAACTGTACGTTAATAATTTTTAATTTGACCATTTTCGCTTAATAAACGTTATATCGTCATTACTTAACTTCCTTAGGTCCTCAATAAATATATATGTTTTTAAACCTACACTGTATATAGCAGGGTAGCCAGAGGAAACTAAATTATAGGATATTTTCACTTTCCGCCTCCTTACTGAGATATTGCGTGTTGAGTGAGTGGAACTTAACGCCACACTTTGTCTTGTTATCAAGTAAAGAAGTGAAAAAAAATAATCCCCAGGAATGGAATCCAAGTCACAGCCTTTGCAGTCAAATAAATATAAATGAAAACTTACAATATAATATATTTTAAATATTGTTTACTCTGTAAGTTTTTTCAATGCCAATTTAAGTTCAACAAACGTTTTTTACCTACCCTTGCTTCGAAGAAAAACGTTATAGTCATATTCATGAATCATTCCCTTGGAACCACATCCACGTCAGAGAAAAGTATAATTTTGAATATAAAGTAAAAAGAGAATTATTTTCATTACCTCACTTTATATACTTTATTATATTTTAATCATAAATCATGGAATTAATAAGGACGAAGCGGAGTGTACAACACTCCGCTTCGTCCTGAGTGTTGTACACTCACGTTCCTGAGTGGTGGAACACAGTTCCACCACTCAGGAAGCAAAATCCTAATACCTTTAAAATAATTAACAACTCACTTTAAAGGTCTTTTATAACTTGAAAATAATATGCACCCTTTCTAATTTTCAAGATTTAAGACTACGTGACGGATTTTAATGTTATTTTCACTAATAGATAAACTAGTTTAAGATCGTTTATACTCATTAATATATACAAATATACAGTCTTATTAAAATTAAGCCAGAATATTAAAGATTTATGATATAGTGTTTCCACGAGAACGGAAAATAGGTAACGGAAAAACAGAACACTAGTAATAAAAAACACTAAATAACACTTTACATATAACAGATAAATTGTACTTAAACATTATCTATTTGATATCTTTTTATACAGATAAATTGCAAGACAATTGTAACCAAAAAGCTTCTAAGAAACAGAGGTCAAAGGCAAAAGTTATTATCGAAATGATTTCACGCGTGATCGCTTAGAAAAACCTCGAAAATTTTGAAATCTATATACATGCATGGGATTTTTACACTTATTGTCATTTTAATATGGATGAATATGTTTTAATGTAATTTTCACAAAATACACATATTGGCTGTTGGCTATGGGAGGTCGTTCACTCGAGGCCTGCAAATTCATTTGGGTTAATGAACCCGATTGAAAATAAAACATTAGTTTACGTAATGA
>JAKRZM010001267.1:1492373-1649461 GCA_036379175.1 Heliconius cydno galanthus
AGGTGGAGATAGACGCGCTTTTTGAAGGTACCCATATCGTACCGACCTGGAAACACTGCCGCGGGTAGGCCATTCCACAGTTCGGTGGCGCGTGGAAGGAAATTTCTACGAAACCGCACAGTAGTGGAGTGCCACGTATCCAGGTGGTGTGGATGGTATTTAAGTTTGTGACGTACTGAACTAAATGTGTATCAAAAATCTAATTGTAACAAGAATTTGCTGTTCTATAATATATATTCTACATACATGTTTAGTTTTAAATAATATATAAATGAGTACTATACGAAACTAGACAGAGCTTGTGGTGTCTAGACGTCAAACAAACAATCATACATTTACATACACACATATATACATGTTTATACAACATAAAAGGATTGTGCTTAAAATATTTTTATATGAAAATAGACGTTTTAATAGTAGTACAAAAAAATCAACACGCTGTAGCCCGCATATAGTAGGGTAGGCAGAAGGAACCTGGGAACATAAATTTACAGTCACAGCTTTGTTCCCCTGAGTCTCGGCCTCTGATAGTAATTTCTGTAATAATACAATATTTCATTCAATTTAACTATAACTTGACTCATTCACCTATAGTGTATTGATTAGGGAAACCTTTCATTGTAATTATTACTTCATAACCGTGTTACATTATAATAGCAACCGCAACTACGCACGAGAACAAAACCTACTACCTACAGATGACAGCCGAAACGACGAAATTATGAATCAAATATCCTTGAGTGACTTGACTAAAAATTTGGAACTTTATACAATAAATTATTGTAAATTGGTATATATAAAAAACCCAGCTGAAGTTCTGGATTTTGTTTTTTAAGTAAAAACAGAATAAATAAAAAAAATTAAAAATGTGAAAAAAGAAGTGGGGATTCACATCCTCCTCGTTGAACTAGATATATAGGGAAACTTGTTATTTTACTAATACTAAAAAGCAGCTTCATTCTTTTTCCCGTATTCCAGGTTAAAGGTGTTGAGAATGACGACATGAAGACATTCAAGTTTATTTTATTTTCGCGCTCTGTCAGACTATATGTGGCGTTGAGTTACGCCACCCAACAACAGTGCCTGAAATTCGGGTGTAAAGCTGACAACGGAGTAAATAAATTTATCAGTTTCTACTATATTTTTAATACAAAAAGCTTTTAAAATATTGTATAAAAGTGCCAGCAGTCGTTTTCACAGGCCTTTAACCTGTAACTGTACCTAATGAGCGATCGCTAATGTACCGGCGATACGTAATCAATTGTAATATTATAATGGAAAGCTTCGTACGTGGACAATAGAATTATGAACAGATAGATGATTTTTACTATATTTTTCACTCTTTTCTTTTCTTCACTTCACTCTTTATCCCGCATACTCCTTAGTCGAAACACTACTCTATATTAATATTATAAAGCTGATCAGTTTGATCCCAGTCGAGGCAAGTTGATGCCAATCATGGCACAAGCGTGGCACTGTAAGCGCGACAGGTTTCGGGTTTGATTCTTACTCGAAGAAATGAAATATTTAAATTTTCATGTCCTCGCTCTGGTAAGTGTGACGGTGAGTTCCGCCACTTAACAGGCAATGCCTCTTGAATTCGGTTGAAAGTGGGCAACGGAATTGTCATAATGGCCACGGAGTATCTTAACACTAGGTTCCCAGATTCCCTAGAGAAAAAATATATCTCTTCTCAGAAAGTACAAGTTAAAATTAAAAATTATTTTTGCACTAGATAGTTGGGCGAAGCCGCAGTTTCTATATAAATTGCAAGTAATGTCTAATTTTCGCAATATTTTATCCTGTCTACGGTTGGGTATGCTTTGTAGGACTTTGACTCGCATCAGGTCGTGCACCTCGGCGCCAGCTCCTATGGCCAAATACTTGATAATAACACAGCGAAAACAATGTTCACTAATAACAATAACAATGATTATTACATTGTTGCTATTAATAAAAATAACGAAATATCTGAGTTTCATTTTCACTTTTGTTCAGGCACATGGCAAGGTAGATAGAGAGAATATAGTGTCAAGTAAATGTAGTGTACATTCACAATGCATTACCTAATTCGGGATATTGCGTATTAGTGTCGGAACTCTACATCACATTTGTCTTACAATTTATTATATTATATTTTTGTATGGATCAAAATAATGATGATTTTAGTAGAACATAATAATATTTGTAAATGTTTTCTATATCTTAATAATATTAAATATGTGAATAACGATTATATCATGCACTTGTAATGACATTAAATTTTATTGATGGTGGGCCCGCGTTGTGGCTTAATCTGAACGCGTTGGGTGTGGGTTATAACTCGAGAAACCATAATTACTATAATAAAATTTTAAAGATATGTATTTATTGTAAGCTATGTATAGAAAGAAAATGTGTCGTCGAGTTCCTCCACTCAACACACAATGCCTCGATCCTGGTCTGCATACATCAGGTTGCCCTTGCTAACCTTCTGCTGCGGGATGAAGCATGAAGCCGCCAATATGTTTACATATGCAAATGAGTTAAAGAAAAGTTTATATTTACTCTGCCCACCACGCAAAATACGTCAAATGAATGCAAAAGATGCAATTTCGAAGAATTTTCTCAGTGTTTACCATTCGGTACTTTCCAGATGTACCTAAACATTCCACAGAATCGTAATTTTTGAGATATTTTTAATACATGAGTGTATTAACCTCCAAATACCACTTCAGTATTGACGTGGAATGATGTAAGCACTTCTGATTTTAGACTTTTATTTGCATCTATAATAAGATATATATAATGGATTTTTTCTGTGCACGTTCTCATAGAGTGTTTGTGCACAATAACGTGCACAGTGGAAAAGTGGAAACGAAAAACTTGTAACACTTATAATCAGACACATTTATTACCATAATTTCCAAAAAAATCTTATCGCCTTTTTACTTCAAAATTCCAATCTAAGAATATTATTCTTTTCTGAGCAACGTACAAGTCAATTTACGTAACTATTTTTAATTATAGCAAAAAAACAGGTGTTAAAAGTATAATTTATCAATTCGTTATCAGAGTACTGCCAAAAATATGCGCACGCGCACATGGTGGGAAGGTCGCGGAGTTCGACGACTTATTGCGCAATCGTGACTCATTATAGTTAGTTTAGTGTTTTTTGTCATATACATACATACATAATATAGTAATGATAAGAAAGTTGTAATATTTGTTAAAAAATATATATATGTGCATTATTCGGAATAAAAAAGGTATAGAATATAGCTTGTTTTGAAAATGAAGTTAACTAAGTTAATAAAAATGAAGAAATTAGATAATACAGCTTCAGGCTTTTAACGCNGACTTTTATTTGCATCTATAATAAGATATATATATATGGACATTTTCTGTGCACGTTCTCATAGAGTACATGTGCACTATTAAGTGCACAGAGTGAGCATGTACTATTAGTGGAGAGCCATCGAGTATACTGGTACTGATTGATGCTTTATTAGGTGCACAGTGGAAAAGTGGAAACGAAAAACTTGTAACACTTATAATCAGACACATTTATTACCATAATTTTCAAAAAAATCTTATCGCCTTTTTACTTCAAAATTCCGATCTAAGAATATTATTCTTTTCTGAGCAACATACAAGTCAATTTACGTAACAATTTTTAATTATAGCAAAAAAACAGGTGTTAAAAGTATAATTTATCAATTCGTTATCAGAGTACTGCCAAAAATATGCGCACGCGCACATGGTGGGAAGGTCGCGGAGTTCGACGACTTATTGCGCAATCGTGACTCATTATAGTTAGTTTAGTGTTTTTTGTCATATACATACATACATAATATAGTAATGATAAGAAAGTTGTAATATTTGTTAAAAAATATATATATGTGCATTATTCGGAATAAAAAAGGTATAGAATATAGCTTGTTTTGAAAATGAAGTTAACTAAGTTAATAAAAATGAAGAAATTAGATAATACAGCTTCAGGCTTTTAACGCACATCAGAGTACACAGAGTAAGCTTAGTGTTAAAACACTCAGATATTAAAATTAATTATTTTCCCCGCACTGGAAACGAGATGATAATTTGTCGTAATATATTGAAAATCGGACTAAATTCTCTCCCCATGGAGTGTTTTACCACTGAGTTCTCTCAAGCTTGTTATAAAGAAAGCGTTAATCTTATTGCTTATAATAAATCAATACATTTTCGATACAATCTATATATTTAATAAAACATAAATAAGTGTTATTTGATGACAGGCTAATACGCGTAACAAACGCCAACGTAATAGCTCAGTATAACGATGTATCGTAGCTATATCTAATCAGTAATAGCGTCACCAATACGGCTTACAACAAACATAATATGTGAGATTATATTGTTAGTTTCATAATATAATAAAGAGAAATAAAGCAAACACGGTAATAAAATAATATGAAATTTATAAGCATCTATTGTAAAAAAAATACTTTGGTAACAAGCTTTATCTTGCAAACAAAGGTAGGTAAAGGAAGTTTAGTGTTATGACACTCCGCTCGCTACTTTCCGCCGAATTCTGAAGACATTGCGTGTTGAGTGGCGGATTTTAATGCCGCCATATAATTATGTTCTCGCATATATTTTATATGCAACTTTATAAACTTATGCCTATTAAATTCAGTCCATACAAAGTTTGTACATTGTATATATTTAACATTCTTTATTAAGTAAATTAAAGAGAGTAATATAGAGGCCGTTGTGGCGTGGTGGTGTAACAACTGATTGAAAAAAAAAGGTTTTAAGATCAATTTCCAATCGAAAGAATAATTACTTTCATATCCTCGCTGAGCTAAGGAGACAAAACGCAATGTCTCGAAAATTGGGCACCAAGCAAGAGAGTGTCTTAACAATAGATTCCCTACGACTATCCTGCTATACTATACGCGGAAAACGTATGTAAAACTATTATTTTAGACTTTGTTATTGATTAAGCAGTATATATTACATTTCGAGATACGAGAGCCTTTATTAGCGTGTACCAGGTATACCTAAACGTAAAACAGCGGCTATAAAAAATTGAAGGTCAAAAAATACTTTTATTGCGCAATATAAGATCAGGCAAATAAACGGAAACTTATTAAGAATATAAACATGACTTGCAAAATTATTTAGACTATTATTTTATAAGTAGGGCTTGAATGACTCATTCAGCAGAGTATAATTAAAAAAAAACAGAATAAAAATAATTATAAATTTAAATTTGTAAATTAAATATTTTTATTTTGCTCATTTGGTAAAGCAATGATTGTGTGTGCATATTGCATTTTTTTAATATTATAGTAGATTCCATAACGTTTTTACGTAGTCTTGTCGCTTACACTTACATTTTTGCATTAAATGAGCAGATAAAATATATAGTCTCAAATTCAACTCAAGAGCGTTAATTTTAATATGGATCCTCGCCCTGGTTATAAATATATGAGTGAGTAGGTGGAAGGTAGAGGAGAGTATGACATAATTCACTTCTGAAATCACCAACTTTAAGTAATATGCTGTAATTCCCAGGGTACAAAATGTAATTTTCTAGAGAGGATGCGAAAAAATATTCAATAAATAAATATAAAACAATATTTTGAGGTTTAAGTGTAAACGTGATATTTGAGAGTCCTATTATACAAAAACATTAATAAAATAAAAAAAATTAAAAAAAGTCTTATTATAAAAAAAAACATATTACCTTATACAAAAACATATATTCAGGATTTTAATTGTTTTCATTTTCCCGGTTTGGTACAAGAAAAGCGAGCAAGAAGTGAATTATTTTCATTTTCTGTCACTGGAAAGGAAAGAGCGCGGCGTTGAATTCCACCACTTGTCTTGAGAGCTGGTCGGAAACTGTAGAACGGAATATATTACTACTATGTTCTCTCTGATTATCCCGATAAACGCGAAAAAGCATTAAACGGAAGCCAATAAACATATAAAAATCTTTAACCCACGATAACAGGACAAACAACTCTTCTCATTTTACCTTATATCCCAAAACCATACAAAAATCTCTCAAATTAATAATAAATAATATGATAAAAATCTTAATTGATTGCCTATAAGAGATAATAAATTACATTGACTGAGTCAGCTCCTGAAACTGACTCACGCTTGTACGTCATTTACACACTTGCACATGACGCACACTTTCTCCTGCGGGGATTTTCACTCGCTTTACTTTTTGAACGCCATTGTCAATTCTCAGAAACTTATTTTTTGGTAAAAGTTAGCATGAGTATATGAAATAAATTATTGTTAGTATGTTCTTAAGGAACACAAATTTTGAGAGAGTATTGTTGTTGGCTGCATATTCCAGGAGGTCCCCATCTGTTCTTCATCAAGGACCACTTCTCTATCATTGTTGTTAACAGGGATATACATTAAAAATAAACTGTAAAATTTAATCAAAAACTTTAATTACTATCACTACATAAAAATAAACTTATGCGCTTTTCTCACTCACTGCGGCCAACGGCAACTGACAGCTCAGCGACCGCTTCTGCTGCTGCGGACCACTGCTTAGGAAGCACTGCTATACTCCGTATGTAGAAATGTAGGCAGAGGGAACCTAGTATTGAGACACCCACCCACCTAATTTTCGAGACATCGACATTTTTGTTGTTTAGTGAAACTTAAAATCGCTTTTCATTTTGTCACCAGAGCAATGAAGTCCAAAAAAATTCACAGACTTCCGCTTAATCTAATTAAGACTGTCCTAAAATTATTTCCTCTAGCGTCAACGTGTTTTCCTACGACGTTATCGTTTCATTCTCGGAAATAGTTAAATAAATAGCAAGGGTGTAATTTAACCAGGATTTAATTTAACTAACATTTACTTTGACATCACTTGCGTCTTATTTGGGGTATTAGTCATATATTACTGTAAACAAGATGATTGCAGGTTCGATTACCAATAGGAAGAATGAATCTTACCTAAACGAAAAAATTAAAAATCATTTCCTAGCTTTAGTAGCTAGAAAACGAAGCTTTGCAACAAACAAATAAATGGGCAATGGTTGCAGTCTATAAAAGGATCTGCAAATTAAAAATGACATTATTATGCAAATTAGACAAACTTGCGTAAAACATACGTAAATGCATACAAAAATATATTTATAGATATTAGTAAAACATTTATCTGTGATTCATTATTTAATAGAGTAATTCAAGCGAGTAAGCCTTCGAAGTGGAGGCATCGTCATACGATGTGACGTCACCGTGTTTTCCTTTTACGTGGTCGTGAGTCATAGCCACCCCCTATATAGTAAGAACGTGAATAAGTTTTTATATAATATTTTTAAAGTATTATTCATATGGCTAAAATTAAAAATATAGGTAATTTCTGTAAGAATAAATATGAAGAAGAAATTGGATTTATCTTGCGCCGGTTCTTAGTAGGTTTGAGGCATTAACTTTAATGAACCGGTGGTTGATTTGACTTAATTTTTCCTAATTCCTTTTTTTCTTAGCTATTTAAAATTTTGTTGTTTATAAAATCAATAAAAATAGTAGGCAAAGGAAACCTATTGTTAAGACAATCCGTTCAAATTTAAACACTTCCGTTTCCCATTTTCCACCGAATTGAGTGGCGGAATTTAACGCCTTGCCTTGTTTAAATGTTTAATTTCTAAAAGTAAAGCTAAAATTAAACAAAACTTAAATAATGTAAACAAAAAATCAAGAAATGTAAACCATTACGTAAAGCCTCAAGTTCACTTCCCAGTTGAAGCACATTTCCGAGGTTCAAGGCTCGATAATTGCACCGGAATATTACGTAAGGTGCGTGCTACTTTGTTTGTACTCGTATCTAAGAAATTAATCAGCTTATAGTCATTTCATAGTTTTTGCGTTTGTTTTTATATTACATGCTTAGTTAATTATTTAATTACTTACAAATACATTTATTTTATAACTCAGCTCTGTTATTTTAATTGTTAAATTACTGTTATTTATTTAATTATGATTTAATTTGTTTTGCTATAGATTAGTTTTAAAATAATAAAGTAATCGGATAGATCAAGCTAGGATAAAATACAGGACATGATTGGTCTAGACCTGGATAAAATAAGCGTTTTTGGTTTTTTTTTAAAGAAAACAACGTAATTTTTTTGTCTCTAGTCTCAAAAAATTCCGATCTCTATTTTCCGCCTATTGCCAAACATTGTGCATCGAGTTGCGTAACTCAACACCGTCCTTTGTCAGAGGCTGAAAATAAATACTATATTTTTACTGACTACTTGTCTATACGTGAGGAACGAAGCTTAAAATTATATTTTGAATTCTAACTTTAACGAATTTGAAATTATTTTCATTTTCAAGCTACGAAATACGTAAATAGGGCGGAAAATGAGGGATCCAAGTGCGTACCCCGATTTACAGGGAATAAACACGAACCTGCTATATAAGTATAACGTAGGTGTAATTTGTTATAATCATATACGTATGTATATCATATATGGTCATCAAGAGCTCTTCCTTGTCGGGTCGACGTCTGCCTTTCTCTTTGACGTTTGCTGCAGAAGTGCATTTAATGGTAGAATTTAAACTAGTTGACCCGGAATAGCTAACATACTTAGTGATATTAAAGCAACGTTATATTTATATGTTTTTTTTAATTAATTCTAGATATGTGTGTTTATATATGATGATACAGTTTCATGCATTTTCAAATTTCTCACAACGCAGTGTTTGTCATAGCAAAAGAAAAAAGAAAAGGGAATGAAAATAGTTTACTACCCCAAATGAGGATCCAATCCTCAACCAGCGCTGTTACACTGAGACGCAGTCCAATGGGACTCCTTTATTAAAAATAATTTAAAAAATACTTTCGTAGTCCGCTATAGCACTGTGGTAAAAGGTTGAGACTTTAAATGCGCCCGTTGTGGATTCGATACCCACTCGTTGGGATGTATAAATAAATATTACCATTTACTCCCTCTGGTAAAAAGGCAAAGCGTGGCATTGAGTTCTACCACTCAACACGTAATGTCTCGAAAATTCAGAGGAAGACGGGAATCGGAGTGTCTTTACACTAGGTGAGAGTACCTTACTTACCGGGATTATAGGCGGGATAAAGCGTGAAGCTAAAAAAATATATTTTAATTATTGTCTCATAAGTATTCTGATATCCTGTATCAGAATACTTATTTATACAAGTATTTAAAGCCTAGGTCTAAGTGAGAGTCTAGACATATATCCAGGCTACTATAATACATGTAATACATACACAATATCCACCTACATAATAGTAAAGAGCGATGGCCTTACGTTTTGAAGTGTTTTTTAGTGTCCGTATCCGGTCAGAAAGTGTTTTCTTTTAGTTTGCAATGCGTGCGCATATGCGCGTGCGTTGAAAGTGCGCCGCGCTAGGAATAATAAGAGGATGGGTTCATTGAATGCTCTTCACTGTGTTATGTCAACATTTTCATTATTTAATATTTTCTTTTCTTCAGTGTTGTGTCGTGGCAAAGCGCGGCGTTAAGTTCCGCCACTCAATACATAATGTTTCTGGAAATCTGCTCTTCAGATGAGAACCTAGTGTAATTGCGCGTTTTCCTTCGTTACCAGAATCTTGAAATAAAAATATTAAATATTTCATCCCCACGAGTGGGGAACCCACGCTATTAGTCACAGGCTTGTGCTCCCGAGTCACGACAAACTCAACTACACTTTTAAAATTATTAGATAAAATTTAATATTTATTATTAAAAAAATTGCTTTAATAAAGTGTGAGTCATAGAAGAACGACGCTAACGAAATTCAAGTATAAGTACATTCAAAGTCTTTCCTTGTGTTCCAAATATTAACTTGTAACAAGCATTTACATTACAGTGCACAAATAAAGGATTCCTCGAAGCAATATATAAAAAAATAAAACACCGTTTATTGAGTTATAACGTATATAAAAACGTATCATCACATGAAATATCATCATTATAAATTATGACATACTTCGTAAAAGTCACGTTTGCTTAATTTCCTTTAAAACAAACCGCATTTACAGACAAAGGATAACAAAAGTTCCTGAATCGCGTGACATTAGGCTCCTTACACATTGTTGCAAATGAGCAATGAACGTGGCCTTGTTGAAGTTTTCCTTAAGTATAATAAAAAGTAAGTGAGGCCATAGTGGTGCTTTAACACTAGGACGGTGTTTTAACACTAGGTCCCTTCGTATTCTTTTCTGCCTAACCAGCAAAGTTCGGGATACAGTGGGAAGCTTACGTAAGCTACAAGTAAGCTCTTGCTGATCAGATCTTTTATAATAAATATGTGACATTTTGAGAACTACCTACTTAGCATTCCCTGGATCTGCCTTGTTGTTGTAGAATGAGGCGCTCAGATGATGAGCTTTCATGCTTGCGGGACAAGTGTAAGTTTAAGAGGGCCCTTTAAATTGGCATAAGTCAGTTTCTTAAGTTTATTGCTTGAATCTTGAGAGATATATGGAAAAAAATATAGTGATTAATTACTTAAAAAATTAAAGCCATATACTATATAATTTTCTACTATGTAGTTTATCATATAAAAATACATTCAATCGCAAACATTTCCCCTTTCCTTATACGCCAGACTAATAGTGTGTTTACAGCCTAAGCGTCCGCCAGCATCGTACGACGACCTCGCTGACGTAACGAGCCTTGAACTGCAGTTGAATCAGTTCGAATATTCTTTGTATTGAATAATATCCTTGTTTATGAGTAATTTCATTACTTCGTATTATGTTGTGTTCCTTTCTGTTCTCATTTATTCTTATTATTTATATGTAGTTACGCAGACTAACAAAAACTAATGATTTCCAATAAAATAATATTCCCCTTTTTTATGATGAAAATTTAGAGGAAATGGAACGTATGTGTAATATTATATTTAATAAATTTCAATGAGTTTTAAAAAAATAGTCTTCGTTTTAAATTATACAACGATCTTTAAAAAGAATTACTAACCCTCCGGCGATAAGAAATATTAAATAACATGTATAGCCGCTTAGATCCATTTTCCTTAACCAAATTGGCCATCGTAGCATAGTGACACAGCGTCAGACTGTAAACGTATCAGATGTAGGTTCGAATGAAATCTCTGGTGACAAAACAAATCGCGGCATTAAGTTTCGCCACTCAACACGCAATGCCGAGACCAAGAGCAGTGTCGATGCTAATGTATTACACATTATTTTAATTAATAAAATTCGGAAAGACCAAAGGACTCATTTATCCAAATATTTGTCCACTTAAATCATAAAAGTTGTCAATGATTAAGAAGATTTTTATATTATATTTTTTTAGCTTAAGGGTAGACAGAGAAACCTGGGAACGCAGTACTCCGTTGCCATTAAGCCAGTTCTGTTCTCTTCTTTCCGCTGAATTCTGGAATCACTATGTGTTGAGTCGCGGTGGTTCCTTTTGCCAACTAAGAACCTAAAAATGTAAACTAACATTAAATGTTTTAATTAGTGAACTGAAAAAAGATGTTAGGTCACAACACATATGGATCATATTTTATGTAGGTACAATTTATGATGGTTTGGATTTGGATAATAATGGTTTAGTAATAATAACTTCATTTATAGGCTAATAAATAAAACTTAATTTCAATTAAACTCATTGATGTTATAATCATTAAATTATGTAAATGACATTTTCGAACAATATAACAATTTATTATTCAAGGTAAATACTATAATTAAACTTTTCGGAAAATTTTGCGGCAACCGCAAGTTTAGCCAGTTTAAGAAACATTGGTTGATGGTTTGAAGGGGAAGTACCTACAAACATGCGATACCGATTTAAATATTTCTTTGTAATTAAATGTGATCACATTAGTAGGAAGGTTTTATATGATAAATATATTAATATAATAAATCTGAAGAATTTATTTGGTGAAACGCGCTTATCTCAAGAACAACTGCTTGAAAATAAAAGAAACTTTTTGTTCATCTAATTTAATCTAATTTAAGTTTGAACTGAAATATTTCAAAGGGTATCTTTTTTCAAGTCGAGCACTTACTTTAAGTTAATAATTACACTCTAGTTTACTCTAAATTAATGTTAATACTAAAGTTAAAAGTTTTTTGAAGTTCAGAGATATATTATGATCTGTGAAAATTCAACTGTCTACCTTTCACGGGCCGTATGTCTCGAAAATTAGGTGGTGCATAGAGAACAGAGTCACTTAACACTAGTATCCTCTCCTCTGCCTACTCTTCTATGCAGGAAAAAGAACAGAGCTGTTCCTTCAAAAAAAAGGTTAAACATATAAATAAAATAACTTTATAAGATGTATTTACAATGTATATTATTTGTAACATAACTGTCATTTCCACTGAANATAAATTACATTTTTGAACAATATCGCAATTTAAGGTAAATACTGTAATTAAACTTTTCGGAAAATTTTGCGGTAACCACAAGTTTAGCCAATTTTAGAAACATTGGTTGATGGTTTGAAGGGGAAGTACCTACAAATATACGATACCAATTTAAATACTTCTTTGTAATTAAGTGTGATCACATTAGTAGGAAGGTTTTATATGATATAATAAATGCCTATATTAATATAATAAATCTGAAGAATTTATTTGGTGGAACGCGCTAATCTCAAGAACAACTACTTGAAAATAAAAGAAACCTTTTGGTCATCTAATTTAATCTAATTTAAGTTTGAACTGAAATATTTCAAAGGATATCTTTTTTTCAAATCGAGCACTTACTTTAAGTTAATAATTACACTCTAGTTTACTCTAAATTAATGTTAATACTAAAGTTAAAAGTTTTTTGAAGTTCAGAGATATATTATGATCTGTGAAAATTCAACTGTCTACCTTTCACGGGCCGTATGTCTCGAAAATTAGGTGGTGCATAGAGAACAGAGTCACTTAACACTAGTATCCTCTCCTCTGCCTACTCTTCTATGCAGGAAAAAGAACAGAGCTGTTCCTTCAAAAAAAAGGTTAAACATATAAATAAAATAACTTTATAAGATGTATTTACAATGTATATTATTTGTAACATAACTGTCATTTCCACTGAAACGTGTACACCGGCAGGAAGCGTTCGCAATTAGCGAAGAAAGTACCGTTAGCTAGGCACAACAATGAGTGACGTAAGGTGAAACGGCTTGCGTAACCGAGCCTTGAACTCTGCGTACTATCTACTACTTATATACTAGTATTGGTAAAATGGAGGAACAATAAGATCTTTGATTTGGGGCCAGTCAAATATTTAATATTTTTATTTTTTGCGCTTTGGTCTCGAGTAAAACTGCAGAGTTAAGCTCCGCAAAGTTTGGAACACTTTTACTGGTGCTTACGGGTAATTTAGGAATAGTTCCGTAGATAAGATAGGGCTTTTTAATGGATGATTGGTACAAAAGAAATAATATTTCAACAACCTGTCACCTGCGACTGAGCCTGCATGGTCAAATTGAAATAAATAAGAGTTTTCTACGATTAAGTCCGAGGTAACTTACCGCAGTAATAGTGGGTTCCATTGAAACGAATAACGACAATGTATTACTATTTCCAACACAAAAAGATTTTGCGTATTTGAAAAAGTAATCTATCTAATGATATAAATTATAATTATTTATTCCTCTTATATAATGGCATAATTATAAACAATAAAACGTGGTTTTTGATCCCGTTAGCTAACACACAATGTTCCCAAAGATTTAACAGCGTCTCTCAACAACACGTGTCGAGAATATAAACTATAATGTCAATTTGTAATACTAAATTCTTTTTAAAAAAATATCCACAAAATCTATTAAAAATTTAACACACTTTAGAATCCACTAAATATAAAAAACATATTCAATATTTACTTAACTAAAAATACACATTTACTATATACACAACGAAGAAAGCCAGTAGTAAGTTACGTAAGGTGAAATGGCTTACGTAAGCCGGGCCTTGAACCTCGTAGGAACTGGTACTGCCACAGGTTTGCCATTCAATACTCTGTGGCCGATGTCAATGAATCAATCGTGAAACTGAAAAGGAAATTTAATGTGGAAGTGGAATATATTATTGATTTGAAGACACCAGATTCTTAGGTTCCCTCTGCCTATCCTGCTATGTGCGGGATACAGCATGAAACTAAAAAAAGGGTAAGGGTAAGTGATAACCGCCGCCTACGATCCTGTGTAACACCAGAGGAGCTACAGGTGCATTGTCGACCTGGACAAGTGGAGATAGGATAGGCGCTTTTTCAAGGTACGCTTTTATTTATATATAGGATATATTTGAATAAGTCAGTATTAAAATAGGTTAGTATGAAAATATTCATAAAAAAATCTTTTGTTTATTTATTTATCCTATATTAAACCATTGATCAATTTAAGTAAATATTTGTATATGTTGTTAGAAATATACCTATATGTAAAAGTGTAAATAACAATTTAAAAAATAATTTCGTCAAAATAAAAAAAAACAATTAAAAAGCTTTTTTTAAAAAAAAATAGCACAAATAAACTTTCTCGTAAACAAAAGTGAAGCAACGGCGCGTATTATGATGTATGATGACATTATGCGTCCCGTTACGTCAGGGAAACGGGACTTGACGCCGAGTGAAAGTGGTCGGCCACGTGAGGGAAATGATAAACAATTTCCTTATTATCATCTGTTGCCTTTGTTTAGAACTAGATTTATTGTCATATTTTTAGCTCCATATATAGAGATATTATAGAGGTCGTCGTGGGGCAGCTTGCGCCGTCAGTCAGAGGTCGTCAGAAAACGCTATAGTTCTGGGTGCGATACCCACTTCTGACTTCTTAATACTAGGTCCCCAGTTATCATTGTCGTAACCTGCTACATGCGGGATACAGCGTGAAACTAAAACTATATTCTTTATCCAGTGAGGTTATTATAAGCACTTTTCAATCGAAGTCAAGTTACATGAAAATGGCAGTAGTTATAGTCCTACAGGAAACCACCAGAGGTTTGGAAGACAGTTTAGCTGAGACGACCCGGCAAAAGATCTTTAAAAAAAATCAAAATGCAGTTTATAGAATAAAATATAGGTTCAAACTTAAAAATGTCATAGCATTAATTTAATATTAAACTTAAAAGGAAATGCGTTAGAAAATATTTAAAACAATGCACTCTCTTAACACACAGGGAAATAAATTAATATACATACTATCTAATACCATTACCTTTATAGAACTTCAAGTTCTATTAGAAAGTATGAACGTTCGCATGTTAACTATAATAACCTGATTTTTAACACATTTACGCCACATTTTTGANATTTAAGTTTGAACTGAAATATTTCAAAGGGTATCTTTTTTCAAGTCGAGCACTTACTTTAAGTTAATAATTACACTCTAGTTTACTCTAAATTAATGTTAATACTAAAGTTAAAAGTTTTTTGAAGTTCAGAGATATATTATGATCTGTGAAAATTCAACTGTCTACCTTTCACGGGCCGTATGTCTCGAAAATTAGGTGGTGCATAGAGAACAGAGTCACTTAACACTAGTATCCTCTCCTCTGCCTACTCTTCTATGCAGGAAAAAGAACAGAGCTGTTCCTTCAAAAAAAAGGTTAAACATATAAATAAAATAACTTTATAAGATGTATTTACAATGTATATTATTTGTAACATAACTGTCATTTCCACTGAAACGTGTACACCGGCAGGAAGCGTTCGCAATTAGCGAAGAAAGTACCGTTAGCTAGGCACAACAATGAGTGACGTAAGGTGAAACGGCTTGCGTAACCGAGCCTTGAACTCTGCGTACTATCTACTACTTATATACTAGTATTGGTAAAATGGAGGAACAATAAGATCTTTGATTTGGGGCCAGTCAAATATTTAATATTTTTATTTTTTGCGCTTTGGTCTCGAGTAAAACTGCAGAGTTAAGCTCCGCAAAGTTTGGAACACTTTTACTGGTGCTTACGGGTAATTTAGGAATAGTTCCGTAGATAAGATAGGGCTTTTTAATGGATGATTGGTACAAAAGAAATAATATTTCAACAACCTGTCACCTGCGACTGAGCCTGCATGGTCAAATTGAAATAAATAAGAGTTTTGTACGATTAAGTCCGAGGTAACCTACCGCAGTAATAGTGGGTTCCATTGAAACGAATAACGACAGAATGTATTACTATTTCCAAGCAAAAAAAAATTGTATTGGAACAAGTAATGTATCTAATAATATAAATTTTAATTATTTATTCCTATTTTATAATAAAAGTATATATTCTACATTAGTATAGATTTGTATAGTATATTACCATACACAAATGGCATAATTATAAACAATAAAACGTGGTTTTTGATCCCGTTAGGTAACACGCAATGTTCCCAAAAATCAAACAGTGTCTCTCAACACCACGTATCGACGATAATATAAACTAACATTTATAATACTTTATTAAATTCTTTGAAATTAATACTTTTCAAAAAAATATTCACAAAATCTATTAAAAATTAGCACATTTTAAAATCTACTAAATATAAAAAACATATTCAATATTTACTTAACTAAAAATACACATTTACTATATACACAACGAAGAAAGCCAGTAGTAAGTTACGTAAGGTGAAATGGCTTACGTAAGCCGGGCCTTGAACCTCGTAGGAACTGGTACTGCCACAGGTTTGCCATTCAATACTCTGTGGCCGCTGTCAATGAATTAATCGTGAAACTGAAAAGGAAATATAATGTGGAAGTGGATGAAATATATTATTGGTTTGAAGACACTACATTCTTACGTTCCCTCTGCCTATCCTGCTACGTGCGGGATACAGCATGAAACTAAAAAAAGAGTAAGGGTAAGTGATCACCGCCGCCTACAATCCCGTTTAATACCAGAGGAGCTACCGGAGCATTGTCGACTTGAACAAGTGGAGATAGGCGCTTTTTTAAGGTACGCTTTATGTAAATATAGGATATGTTGAAGTCAGTATTAAATTAGGTTCGTAAGAAAATATTCATAAAAAATATTTTGTTCATTTATTTATCCTATATCAAAACATTGATAAATTTAAGTGCAAAATAAATATTTGTATATCTTGTTAGAAATATATATATAAAAGTGTAAATAACAATTAAAAAAAAATTACGTCAAAACAAAAAAAAGCTATTAAAAAGTTTTTTTATAAAAAAAATAGCACAAATAAACTTTCTCGTAAACAAAAGTGAAGCAACAGCGCGTATTATGATGTATGATGACATTATGCGTCCCGTTACGTCAGGGAAACGGGACTTGACGCCGAGTGAAAGTGGTCGGCCACGTGAGGGAAATGATAAACAATTTCCTTATTATCATCTGTTGCCTTTGTTTAGAACTAGATTTATTGTCATATTTTTAGCTTCATATATAGAGATATTATAGAGGTCGTCGTGGGGGAGCTTGCGCTGTCAGTCAGAGGTCGTCAGAAAATGCTATAGTTATGGGTGCAATTCCCACTTCTGGCTTCTTAATATTAGGTTCCCAGCTATTCTTGGGCTACCCTGCTACATTCGGGATTCAGCGTGAAACTAAAAAATATATTCTTTATCCAGTTAGGCTATTACAAGACTTTTGAAGATGTCAGTAGCTTCAATCCTACAGGAAACTACCAGAGGCTTGGAAGGCAGTTTAGCTGAGACGACCCGGCAAAAGATCTTTAAAAAAAATCAGTGTCAAAAATCAATCAAATGCAGTTCACAGAATAAAATATAGGTCCAAGCTAAAAAATGTCATAGCATTAATTTAATATTAAACTTAAAAGGAAATGCGTTAGAAAATATTTAAAAAAATGCACTCTCTTAACACACAGGGATATAAACTAATATACATACTATCTAATACCATTACCTTTATAGAACTTCAAGTTCTATTAGAAAGTATGAACGTTCGCATGTTAACTATAATAACCTGATTTTTAACACATTTACGCCACATTTTTGACACAATCGTTATGCAAATCACGTCGTTGCTTTTTTTTATAAGGTTATAGAATAGCTGTTTGGATTTCGTTATATTATATTACTAAACCGTTTAGAATCATTTATATATCAAAAAATATATATTTTTTGATATATAAATGATAATAAGATGCGAGAGGCAGGTCCGGACCTTGATCAATCTTTAAAAACACGAGAAAATCATGAGGACTCCCCAAGGGGCTTCGGCATGTTTGAAGAGTTCGATGATAATTATAGAGGCGTAAGGGGTTTGCAGAGGCCGTAGAGTTTAGCGGTATCAGTGGTTACTCTGCTAGGGATAAAGAGTGAATTTAAAAAATAATGGTATTAGCTGATGTAAATTTATTAAAAGCAGAAAAAAATGTTTTTTTTTTGCCATAAGGTTTTTTATCAATTTATTAACTAGCACACTAGCAACAAATAAATTATTTAAATTTTCACACTATTTTGTAATTTTGACCATTTTCAACATTTACTTAATATTTGACGTCATCAGCCCCATAGGTCCGAAGGAAATCAGGACGCCGAACTAGTGAAAGTAGGGTCGATGCACCCCACGTCGTGAATATCAATGCGATGGGCATTTACTACCGTAGCAACGGGCTAAGTTAAAGTGTAATTGATTTATTTAATACTAACTTCCACATGGGGCTCTACTCGCGTGGACTTTTTATCATATATATCCAAAATATTATAAATAAAAAAAATAAATAAATATTTTCTATATTTTCTTATTTGTCATAGGGTATTTTTCCGTTTTGGCTACGTTCTACAGTTTATCACATATACCCACAAAAATGCATTAGTCATAAATCTTTTTTGGTATTCCCTAGTAGAGGGCTAACAAACAAGGTCTTGGGCTGTTTGCATCCATTCGCTGTCACGCTCCCTAAGTCGTCTGTTACATTATACATAGCGAAAACCGCAAAAAAGTCCTTGTAGTTCAAAATGTAGTTGAGTTTTTCCAATATCTATAATCAATACCTCTTTAAATATATAACTAATTAAAATTTATAGATGAGCCGAGGGAAAACCCTAGATAGGGAAAAGTTTTTATATGTTAAATATATCCATTAGTAGGTAGGTACTTTATTTAATGTCTTTTTAACAAGAAATGTTCTTCGTTGACAACAAGAAATTGAATATTATAAGAATTTAATATATATTAGGCTACTATGTATATTTTTTNGTAGCCGCGTTCGGGTCCACTAGTTTTTATATAAGGATGTATCTCATCGCGATTTTTGATTTCGCATATAAATAACAAGGAGAATTTTATATTTTTCATATGAAACTTTGTTACGATTAAACTAATACTATCGATGTAAAAGCCAATATATTCTTGTAGGAAATGCCAACGAGCGTACGGGTCACCTGGTGGTAAGTGAACACCGCCACGAATATCAATACGAAAAATAAAATAAGTTTATATATTTAAATTATACTATATTTCGCAAACTGATTTTTTTTTTATTATAAGTACATATATCATCATTTCCCGTTACAGAAGAGGCAAGAGCAATGTCACCGGAAGAGTGAAAGCTTATTAGCTAGTCGTCGTACAAGTCGTCGAACCCCCTAACCAATTAAACATTCTGAAGACATCGTAGATAAGTTCAAGTTGCATAATACTTGTGAGTTGAAGCGACGACAAGTTATGATTGTATTGTCAGGTACTATTTATATACCTAAAGCAATTTAAAAATCTTTATCTATAGATATGAAAATATCTTGTAAAACAATTATTTCTAATCTCTAATTATCTTTTTATCAATACACGTAAAATCTGTTAATATATTTTATATTTTTCATTCTCCATTTATTGGAAGATTTTAACTTATGACCAAATTCGTTCACAGAATCAGTTTATAATAATGTTGAGAATCCTGAACGCTATCTATAACCAATATAATATATGCTATATTATATTATATATGTGTAATAAAGCCTGCAATCTAACATATTATAATAATTTACACTGTAAACTCCAATAATAACAATATAAATATGCAGAATTCAACAAAACAAAAGCAAGCAGAATTTCAACCCAAAACCAATAAAAAAACTGCACTACCGCACTATCAACACGCAAGCCGTGCTCTATATACATACATACAGTGTTACAGTTACGTAACACACATTTCCCGTTGTCCAAGAGGAAAGCGGGGTGCGGCCGGACAGTGAAAGTGCGTGCGGTCGACGCACCCCGGGCCCCGGCGCCGCTACTGATGTCAATGCGAGGCACGTGTCGCTAGAGGAAACACTGGGGAAGTGATAACGATTGATAAGATTTTTTTTGCTAATTGAAAATCCTTTTTTTAATACAAACGTTTTTATTGTTGATTAAAATTACTTTTTAAGCTTCTCAGGTAAGGTATAGAAAGGACTTAACTGCACATCCTGTTCTAGGTTTTTGAGTTATCCACTCAGACGTATGAATCCTTTTTATTTAATAGATCTGGGCCCAAGACAAAGCGCGGCGTTGAGTTTCACCTCAACACGCAATGTCTCTAAAATTGAACAGTGCATAGGAAACGGAGTGTCTTAACACTAGGTTCCCTCTACTTTCTCTACTATATGCGTTATACAGCGTGAAGTTAAAAAATATTATCGACATGTGACCGCTCAAAAGTGATATGGAATATTTTTAGTTCGACACTTTTGCCGCGACCGCGTTACCTCTTTATACTATTGTGTCACAGATGGTTGCCAAACTTTACTGTAATTTTCGCTTTTAGTCAATATTATTTACATTAAACTATTTGTAAGTAATTAAACAATTGTATAAGAATTAATTTACCTTGAAATTACTAAGTTTCAGATTGAAAAAATTACTGAAATTGGTATACTTTTAATAGAAACGATATTATTTGTTTAAGCTGTTTTTGCCGTTTGCTTTGGAGCGTGTAATTTGAATTATAATCTTGATTTTAAAAGGTTTATAAGGCCTATTTAAAATTTTACACATTATTACACGTTTTAATAATTATTATTAATGTTTTTAAATTATTCTACAATAATTTAAAATTTTTATTAATACAAAAATGTCGTTTATTTATTCAATATTTTACAACTTTATAAAATGTAATACTGAATATTGTTTTACAATCGATACACTTACAAACAAATTAACACTCTTTGCAAAACACAAGTTTTACAGTCTTTTATAATCTTAGTATTGCTAATTACTATTAAAATTTCTTTTCAAATTTTATCTTTCTGAGATATAATCATTTACACATGTAATTTAAAAGATTTTATACAATTTCTAAAAATATTATATTTAAGAATAATATTTAAGCCTAAAGCCAGATAATCAATTAACTATGACCTAATTGATTTAAATACATTAAAAAACCAATAATCATAAATCAATTTCCAATTAATATAGTAATTTAAAACGTTTAATTGAACATCAATCCATATATTTAAAAAGTAATGAAATAGTATTTTTATCCTTATGGGTCGTAGAATAGAATAGTTCTAATAGTAGAGCATCTCTCGTATTTTACGGAGTAGAAAATTAGGACAAGATGATGCTGTGCTGCAATTAGAAAACTTACGCTTTTTCCCGCATAGCAAGGAACGTAGTGCTAAGACGCTACGACCATGCTACCACTAGACCTTCCACTTCGAATTTTCGAGACATTTTTTATCGTTGTTGGCAGTTGAGAGACGGAATTCATCGCCGCGCTTTGTCTAGTACAGTGGAAAAATTAAATTGCGAACTGTTTGCATAGAACTGACTAAAAATGTTTTATTTTTTTTTATTTCTTTCTATCTTTATGTTCAAATAAACTCAAATAACAATTAATCTTTTTCAGATTCATGCTGAAATTAATGAAATTAGGGTGACAAACGTAGACAGAGGGAACCTGAACACTCTGTTTACCATTTTCCACCGAATTTAGGTATTGCGTGATGAGTAGTGGACACAGCTCTTCGCCTTGTCACCAGAGTGAAGAAATGAAAATATTAATAAATAACAATTAATTTTCCCAATTGGGAATCGAACCCACATACCCTTATACCCCTGCGCCATCACAGCCTCAAACAACAAAATCGATTGTCATCTATTCGAGTCGATATAAAGCAATATTCGGAATTGCAATTAAGTTGCGAAAGTAGTTGCATAGTGTTAGTGCTAGCAACAAAGCGGTGCACTGTACCGTTAGCGTTTCGAGGCCGCTTTCCCATTTCACCGGCACCGGCACCGGCACAGACGCATCGCGGTCACCTCCATTTGTAACTTAGTAGGGTTGTTTGTGGGGGGGTTTTTTTGTTGCTTTTTTATTTATTTGTTATTTCATTTGTAAGGGAAAATTATTTAATGATTTTTTTTATTATAATGTTCTATGGTGTTTAAAGAATATTGCTATTGATTTATTTATTAAGGAAGCTTGTTTTAGAAATACAGTTTCATCTTATTTGCTAATAAATTTATGTGTAAAGTTAAAGGTTAATGTAAAATTATGTTATGTGAATTTAAAGATAAAACGAAAACTTTGTATAAGTTTCATAAACTGTTTATGATATTTTTAAGAAAAAATTAAATAAAGAAATCCTCATACATTTATTATTTACTTTACATACTGTATCCCGCATTTCCGAAATCAATTATCAATTATTAGCACGAGGAAATTAATTCCTTATCCCCCAAGTACTGACAACTGTCGCGTTTAGATTCACGCCAATTGCGCCCCAGATTTTTTTTAAGTTTCACTAATATTAAAAATGTCATTAGATAGAAGAGACAGCCCTAGAAGAGACAGTATGTTAAATACGTGTAACTATATGTTACACGTATTTAACATACTGGTAGTTTAAAAAGGCACCTTTAAGCTTTGATAACTGTCGTTATTTACAACATGATAAAATTAAACTAAATTAATGCTCTTAATTTCAATTAAATGACGCTGAATTAAAGATTAAAATTCACAGTCATTCATAAACGACATTTAAAATGGTGGGTATAATTAAAAATGTTTATAAAACTTTTTTCTCTTATATATGAGCATCTGTTACACTTTATGGAGTAAATTGACTTGAGAATAAAAATTGAGACACTTCGTGCACCACTCAATTTTCGAGACACTGCATTTTGATTGGTAGATCTCAACGTCGCACTTTGTCTTGTTACCAGAGAGAGAAGGAAATGTTATTTTAAAAGGAATAAAAGATATGAGAAAATGTAGGAAAAGTAAGGAAAATTATTGAATACTTCCCGGGTATCTCATCAATCTTAAGGTCGCGCTACGTCTCTGTTAAATTATAATTATTAACAAAGATAATTTCCTAGTGGAAATATTTCATTAATTGATGTGACCCAGGTAACTGTATAAAATGCAGGAAAAATATGAAATTTATTATATTGGCGCGAAGCTACGTCTTATACAAGTACTTTGTAAACCTCTTAAAAGGCACTTCAGTATTCTGAGAATACAAAATTTGTTTGCCTTTTTACAATTAACTCTTTATTTTTTTAAGTTCATTATTATTATATAAATATATTCTAAGAAAGTATATATTTTAAAAACTGTGCAAATGAGCACATATTAAAAAAACCGATTTTCTAACATCAGTTTTGAACTTCCTTAAATAAATTTCAACAATATGTACTACATCACTCATCTCTTCCGCGTATAGGTAAGTAAAAAGAACCCTGTCTTAAGACTCTTCGTCCTCTCAATTTGAGCCATTGAGTGTGTTGGAGCTTAACGCAGCGGCATGTCTCCGGAAACGAAGCAGTAGAAATAATTTGAATATATGTAAATATTCCTGTCAGATAATCAAATTACCTACATTTACTGCACAAGGGCATTAAATTTATTAATATTATTCCATTATAGTAAATTTGTAATATTCTTTTGCTTGAACGCTTGAATCTTTAGAACAATTGGTTGGAATTGAAGAATATTTTAAATCTTGGATAGTCTATATACCTTGGAAGGCCATAGGTTAAAATAAATCACGTCAATCGAGTTGATGTAACCTACTGCATCTGTGATCACTGACGCTAAGAGAAACGCTAGTTATTAATAAAAATCAAACTTACAAGGGCATGTACGACCCGATTTCCATTATATCACTAAAATATAACGAAAGTGTCACACCACGTAACGCTGGTAACTGGCCCCATTGGATCACCTTTCCCCGACTTTCACCGACACACTTTACTTTTGACCGTGAAACGAGCAACTTTGAAGGATACGAGAACGATAGTATGAAATATTATAATTTTTATGTAATTGCTGTGACTATAAAATAATATTTTTATTACTTTCGAAATCATTTAATTCAGAATTTTCTTAACATAATCCTATGTTGTATTATAATTAATATGAAATTGACGTCCACTTTTTGTTTTAAAATATAAATCACGAGAACTGCAATTATAATATTTAACAAATTTTAAAATAATCTATTCAATAATACATTTAATTATTATGTACGGTTAATTAATTACACGAAAATAATAATTGCGGAAGGATATATTTATTTTATTTTTTAAATATTTAAACTTTTCATATTAATTATTACCATCACATTATATTTTTTTTAATACAATCAATTATCAAATCAATAAAATAGCTTTAAACATCATAAAACTCATGTTCAACTAACTGTATATTACACAAACAAAAGAACGCTGTAATAATTTAAAAAATCAATACAAGCATCGTGCGTCAACGGTTG
Organism: Heliconius cydno galanthus; assembly: GCA_036379175.1. Lineage (NCBI taxonomy): Eukaryota > Metazoa > Arthropoda > Insecta > Lepidoptera > Nymphalidae > Heliconius > Heliconius cydno. The sequence goes on from JAKRZM010001267.1 coordinate 1,517,016, forward strand.
ACGAATCCAGGGCAGAGAAATTTACAAAAAAAAAACAACATTCTAATGTCATTTGCGCTTTGAATACGTCAACGACCTGTTGAATGGCGTAGTAGGTTTGCCGCGAAAATATATGCCCGTGTCATTGACACTAGGCGCTTTGAGTTCATCTTGTTGTTATGGACACCAGAGTAGACGCGTGCTTTACTCATAAGAAGGTCACGGATTCATAAATTGATCTCTAAGGTACATTACCTATGCAGCATATGTGGAATTGGGGAACGGAGTGTCTTAACATTAGGTTCCCTCTGCCTACCCTGCTGTGTGCGGGATACAACGTGAAGCAGATTTATTTATTTATATGTGTAAAATATGTTATTTGTTGTTATATATTTCCTATTAAAAATAAGTATATAATATAGCTATTTTTTCTTTAAATAGGTTAAATATTTACGCGCTAAGTAAAAAAATATATATTATATTAATATTGCGTTAAATTTGTAACATTTATAAACAGTTAATTTTTCTTATTTCGCTTTTTATTATTTACATTAAACATTTTCTACATACATAAGTCTTCAATATATCTTTTTATTCAATTACAGAACAGAAACATGATTTTTTAATTTAAGTCAATTATAAGTTATAAAAACATTACAAAGAATAAAAAAGGCGAACAACGCTAGTAACACAGCAATAAAAGTTAATATCCGTCTGTTTATAAGTGGAAAAATACAGAAAACCGCCATTATTCAGGTCTCGATGTGTTCCAGATTCGTATCCCGTTAGGCGGAGAAAGTGCCTGCAGTGTGCTGACAGTCTATGCAAATTATGCAATTACCACTACACTTGGGTAAATGAAGAAAGCTTGGTAATATGTATGAAATTTGTTTTATATTCTTGGTGTTACTTAAAATTTATGTATTTTTGACTTACGTCGTTGGCTGGTGTAAAAGTTTTGAGTAATAATTTGGCGGTTTCGATATCAATTGCATTTATTTAATTACTAAGATTAAGATGTAACGATTTACCCATGCACTTGTTTAAATAGCATTAAATATAAAATAGTTTAAATAATTACTAAGCTATTTATTATAAAAATCATAAATAGATATAAAATTATTACAAAAAATTGAAATACCTAAAATAAATACCGTAAAAACCTCTAGAACATCTACAGGAAAAACAAAACAAATCAAAATTCATCTGTCACAATTACATCATTTCTCTGTACTGTACAGTTATGCGCAGATAGAGCAGCTTTCCATCTAACAAGAATGATCTAACGTGACAAAGCGAAAAAATTATGCCGCCCGCCATATTGGTGTGATGGCCGCAAAAAAACTAACGGAATAAAATACCTAACCGCCGAGCGGAGAAAGGCTTTCGATTGTCCCACATTTCACCGCACGCGAGCCGACAAAACCGCGGCATAACACAAGTGTTTCAAATTGAAATCAATAATTAATCTTACCCACACAACATAAACGTCAAATTCGTTTGGCGGGAACTTTGACGTTTGTAACAGTTCGCCACAGATTATCGCATACGTTTAACGCAACTCGTCTCGTTCTATTATTCGTATATAATATAGATGTCTCGCTCGCTAGACATTGAAAAAGAAAGCACTGTTTTTGCCACAATTTACGTGAGTATGTCGAAGAAAGCTACGCGAGTATGTAATATTAGAAACGCCGGTTTTATACAGTTGCATTACTAAGTTGCATAAGAAAATTGCATTTCCCCGATTCACTTAGCGACATTGTGATTTCTATTAAGTATATCGACATGCTTGTATACTTGTAATATATCTATCAGTCAGTATCTCTATTATCTCAGTATATATAATCTGATTTAATAGATATTTGTTTTATAATAAAATACTAAAACTATCGTGGCGTTGGGAAGCTACGATGTATTGCTTATTAAAACTAATTTTATTACATTTAACTGGGAAAATGTTAGCAAATATAAATAATATCCAAACCTGGCCAGACACAGTGCAATCTACTCGTAGAGTTCCGCTACTCGACACGCAATGTCTATTTAGACAGCAAATTTCTCTGTTAAGGAGAACTGAGAAATCTTATACTATTCTTTATTTGTTAATATAAAAATAAATAGTACAATAATAACAAGAAGCGAGATATAGAAGTGTGATATAGGATAATTCATTATATTATCAAATAAAAAAAGCAAAAAAATCCTAATAGCATATTATAGTGTCAAAAATGCATATTAGGATCCGGAGTGTGGACGTAGGTGGAGATCACTGTTGTACATTACAGTATAGGTTGAATCATAAAGATAATGCACGATTAACTGTATGTAATACGGTGCTATTACCGCTAAATAAGTATGCATGTTCAAAGTGACGCGGTCAATTTTTCATCTTTTTAAAACTAATTTATTATTACAATATTAGGATGACAGAACAAAGACTATAGATTAAAAGATATTTAAAATAATTGTTTTTTTTTTCTTTTGGTTAGAGCAAATAATGCATGTTAATAATATTATCTTATCACATGCAAATATAATAATTTTGTATAATAAATTTTATTTTTAGAACAATGGAATACGTTGAATATAGTATAATTATTATTTTCTACTTTTATAAGCAACGATTTTCGCATGAACCTAATCATTTAACTAAAAAATCTAGCGTACTTTTATATATTTTTTTAATTTTTTTAATTTACTTATTAAGTAAGGACCTATGACATGGCAGGAAACTTTAAGATCATAGTTTTGACATCTAGAAAAGTTCGAAGCACTTCAAATCTGACATTGACCTTGTATTCCTTTAACAGATTATTATTATAAATATATAATCATGCCACAAGCCCTAACAGCCTCATAACATATAGTTGCTACATCCTACGTAACACTCCATTAAGTTGCTACGTGACTTTGAAACCGCGATATAAACTATAATTTCTCGTCAAAATCAGAAAGCGCGGCAGATTTACACCGGCCAGACAACGTTTATTAGCGTTTTATTCATTATAATAATGTTTTACTGTTATATTCGTTCCATTGCTTGCTAAAAATGAGAATTGTCTATGTACTTTTCTTATTTTATGAAGCAAAAGCGCTACGTTTTAAGGCTTATCTATAATTATTCATTTAATAATTAATATTATAATAAAACAAAATATTACACTAAATATTTTAGTAAATCAAAATTAATTTTAATAACATAATAAATGTTTAATTACTAATAATTACATCTAATTAGTTAACCAAGCAATGTACTAGCAACACGGCGACTGTCACAATAAGGTTAGTAACAGAACTGGCGCGCGATCTCAGCGAAATGTAAGCGAATGTGGGTCAGTGCTATAACGGCGTGCGCTCGATGTCCTCTGCACTGTTACGTGTGGGAAATTACTTGAATTTGGGACGGATTTTTTTTTACCATTGTTTTCATTATGCCACTTTAACCTTTACCGTTAGTGTCATAGATACAGGTAACTTTTTTGTTTGGAGCTTATGATAGAGTGTATACAGCCAGTGAATGTTGTTTTTTTATGGCTTATTATTAGAAATTAATTTTATTTGAAATTGTTGTTAGTTTTATTTATTTTTATTATAATTTCTACAAATTGTGTTAATCCTTTTATGTTGTGTCTTTACCAAAAAATACACAAAATGGAGACGAAGTTAATATTTCAAATTTAAATTGATTGATTTAATATTTATACGTATATATTTTAAAATTATATTGTATTAATTTCTCTGGTTTACTTAGGCATAATCAATTTAGTCTAGGCACAAGTGTCAAAGACGACAGATAAATAATATTCATATCAGTACCGCCGATACGAGTAATCGAGTGGAAGCTCACTTTCCCCGGTTAAGATCTCAGCTGTAATAACTAACAACTAGGAATACTTCAAACTCTAGTGCAGTAGTCTTGGAACTGACGATATTCCAGTATATATAATAATATTATTACGGAAATAATTATTTAAATAGGCGTCTTTTGAATTTTCTAAACAATATTAAACGACGATGATTTTTATTCACATTATTAGTTGAATACATACACTAAAACTGTACCCCACAGTTGTCTGTACATGGAAGACAAAGTCTTTATTAATGTCATAGAACCCAACACAATGACTTTTTATTTTTTTATTTTAGCCAACTTTCCTTAATATTTAGTATTTGTTTAATTTCAATCGGTTCAAAAATAAAAAAGTTATGTCAATATAAAAAACTGCCATTATATTTAAAATAAGTGTTTTATTGAATTGGAATATAAAAACGAAACAAAAAAACGAAATATATTATTATTATTATTAATATTTGCGTACATTTTCTTATCAAATTATTATTTCATAATATATTTTTTTACAAAATATTTTATACATGACAATAATGTGAAATATATTGTGAAATACTTAAAACTCCCTGTAAAATTTATATATTATCTACAATATTCAAAACATCTCAATCCCACTACATGCATCTAGCTTATAGGCAGCTTTCACTGCAACGGCACTGCAGCGGACTTAGACTATCATGATTAATAATTAATAAAACGATAATTACTTGGACCTGTCACGTAAAACTCGATAAGGTGTAATTACATCCTGTAACAATTGACTTTAGTATGAGTGAACGGAAACAATGTTTGATGATTGGAATAAAATTTGCATGGAGTAAATTGATAATTTATGTGAAAATCTTAAACTTTCATATAAGATGTTAGTATTTTTTGTTTACTTTTGATAGTAAAATAATGGAAACATGGATAAAGATGCCTCGTCCTAAGGTATATATAAATATATATGTATATTGTCCTAAATATATGGAAAATAGAATCTTCTAAGAATTATAGTAGATGCGTAGAAATGCATTATTTTTTAGGTATGTGGCATATCTCTTGAAAATAATTTCTTCCCTACCATTCATATTGTAATCATCTGTTTATGAAACACGAAGGAAAATCAATATTATGATTCACAAAAAGAGAATTATATACCTAATCACTTACCTACTATAGTGAAAATTATTTCTTGCGTATAGCCTGTTAGTTATTTGCATAGATATTGCAATAATCAATTATCTATTGTAATTTCTAATCGCCATCTTACCCTATGACACAAAAATGCTATTGTATGAACGAAACGATTTAAATTTTTATGGTAATCGTTATGATGAAACAATTTTTTTTAATAAATTATTATAACTATTCAATAATGACGTTTATTTTTTTTATACTTCTCGAAATGGTTTAGAATACATTAAAAACATTCCATACTCATTCCAACAATTAAATTTAAAAATTTGAGGAATAAAATTATCATATAAAGCTATCTTTTAAAATATACAATACAATAAAACAAATTTACTGGTGTATCTTTTTATAAATCGACATCCTATTTATTATACCTACACGATAATTCGCCGCACTTCATACAAACAAAACGTTGCCAGTAAAGAAAAAACTGCGATTGCGTTACATAAAACATTAACTGCATAGTTTTACTGTCGTTTAGGACATTATAAAAAAAAAGTATAACATCATTTCCTACCGGCAAATTTTCCGGTCATGTAATATTAGCGAAGCTTTCCGTACGCGTAACCTGGCATTGGCATTGCGTGCGTATACGCAACACGCANACCAATTTTTGTCCATCTTTCAAAAATTATAATAGATGCGTAGAAATGCATTATTTTTTAAGACATGTGGCATATCTCTTGAAAATAATTTCTTCTCTATCATTCACATTTTAATCATCTGTTTATGGAACTCGAAGGAAAATCAAAATGATGTTTCACAAAAAGAGAATTATATACCTAATTACCTACTAAAGTGAAAATTATTTCTTGCATATAACATGTTAGTTATGTGCATAGATATTGCAATAATCAATTATCTATTGTAATTTCTAATCGCCATCGTATCCCTAAGACACAGAAATGCTATCGTATGAACGAAATGATTTAAATTCTCATGGTAATCATCATAATGAAGCAATATTTTTAATAAATTATTATAACTATTCAATCTATCAAAAATATATATTTTTTTTATACTTCTCGAATTGGTTTAGAATACATTAAAAATATTCCATACTCATTCCAACAATTAAACTAAAAATTTACAAATTTGCGGAATAAAATAATCATATAAAGCTATCTTTTAAAATATACAATACAATAAAACAAATTTACTGGTGTATCTTTTTATAAATCGACATCCTATTTATTATACCTACACGATAATTCGCCGCACTTCATACAAACAAAACGTTGCCAGTAAAGAAAAAACTGCGATTGCGTTACATAAAACATTAACTGCATAGTTTTACTGTCGTTTAGGACATTATAAAAAAAAAGTATAACATCATTTCCTACCGGCAAATTTTCCGGTCATGTAATATTAGCGAAGCTTTCCGTACGCGTAACCTGGCATTGGCATTGCGTGCGTATACGCAACACGCACACAGACGTAGCTCTACGAAAGTGTGACGTACGGTACTTTCACTCACACAGTTGCATCTATCTCTACACGGTATATACACAAACGCACACACAGCCAAAGTAATAGTTTGTGGTGTGGGTAAAGAAAGGTGCTTAGCTGGGTGAAATGGGCACAAATACATAATGTCTGATGGCTGAATTAAACGGAACAGGCAATTAAAATAAACGATTGATATGATGGATCTAGAAGCTGGTTATTTTATAGACAAAATTATTAATTTCTATCATTTTGTAGATAAAAAATCTATGATTGTAGTTACTACTTATTCTTAATTAAAAAAGGTATATTAATTAACCGTTAATTTTCTACATTAACACTAATAAATGTTATAAATTATAGTTACAAATTAAATAACATTTTAATTTAAATTAAACATTGCTTTCGTTTAGAAAATATTCGTTGGGAGCTACAAGTGTAGACACAATGATTTTGTACATATACGTACTGAAATTTCGACAGAAAAAGTAAATTCTATTAAAAAAACTAATTAGAAATTAGAAATCATAAATAAATATTTTTTAAAAGTTATCTTTTCTTTTATCTTAAGACGGTAAAGGTCGCTACGCCATTACACTAAGTATTGCGAAGTATGACTTCATTGAATGCTAGTTCCACTTTTCTCGGTTTTCTCTTAGTGAAAGGGCCAATGGAAGGTTCTCGTGTTTCTGAACTAGAATTACAGTCTGATAATCTATCAAATTATAGAGGAGTGTTATAAAGATATATTGTTAGTGGTAAATACGCCTTGTTCAAGTCTGATAACTTGTCATGGCAGTAGGTATCTACTTGTTAAATTAAGTTGTAGATACAAAATGGATATTTCAAAATGTACTTAGACTTACAAGTCTGCTTTTGACTTTTTGACTCACTTGTCTCTGTAGAGACAAGTGTAGATTTCTAGATATCAAATATTTAAATTAATTTTTTGATATCTAGAAATCTAAATAAATATTTAAATTAATAAAAAATATATAAAAAGTAGTAGTAGTTTGTTTTGTCTAGGAAACGTATGAAAATTACCTAAAAAATCAAATTAAATCACCTTTACGCTATATCCAGCGCACAGCAGGGTAAGTAGAGGGAACATAGTGTTAAGACACTCCGTTTCCCAGTTTCCACCGAAATCTGGAGGCATTGCGTATTGAGTGGCGGAACTCAATGCCGCCGTTTACCTGGACTCCAGAGAGAAGAAATAGAAATGAAAATTTGAATAAATATTTGTTTTCCTCGAGTGGAGATCGAACCTAGAACCAGTTGCGTTTACAGACACACTCTGAGCCCCTGCGCCACAACTAGCCTCCTATTATCTACATGTCACAAACCTCCAATGTTTCATACTTAACAACTCTCAAACTATAAGAAATATAAAAAATCTTTCATAACTGTAATATCAACAAAAACCGCTGTTCAATATTCTAATAGCATTCAGATACCGGTAAAGTACACGAACAACCGAATATAAACATAATAACCATCTTACATAAACCGACTTGACCTAGAAATTGAGAGAAAGGTCTAGGCCTCTACTTGTAATATGTGTACAAGCGACTTTGTGTATGCAATGCGATAAATAATACCATAAATAATAATTTAAAAGCCATATTCATATGAATTATTAGCTTTTACCTATGGTTTCGCCCACGTCAAATGGGAGAATATTCTAACCCAAGGGAACCATGGTCCTGAACCACAGGTAGGCTACATTAAAACACTTACTATGATAAAATATAGTCTGCTTATAGCCCATGTAATAGAAAGATTTTTTTTCAATTCTCTAAGCTGGAATACACCTGATTTAAATAAAAAAATATAACGTCTACATATATGATTTTTCATTCTTGGAAAATATTAGATAAATCGAATTATAAGATGCCTTATTTCACCCCGAAATGAATTAAAATTAAATAATTTAACCCAAAGAAATATCACGTTACAAATGGCGGCTATGTAATTTTTCTATGAGATAAAACTATTTTTATCGATTATTAGCAACGGTAAAAAAATTAACTGTACCTACATGTTCGAAATGGTTATAATATATGCAAATACGTTAATTATGGTAATGATTATTTATAAGTATAATGTCTAAATATTGAATATTTTTAAATAATGAGTCAAATAATAAGCTCTTACATAAACCGGCTTGACCCAGAACTTGAGAGAAAGGTATGACCCCCTCTCTTATGTATTTGTCCATTAGCGTTAAAGCGTGAAGTTTTATATTTTTTTATACTACTATATAATAGTTGCTTTGCTTATATTAAATAGAAATATATAATTTATCCCTTCATAATTTTTGTTTTAGATTCTAAAGTAAATAAATATATCTAAAAAATCAGCTAAATTATAATAAATGCAATAAAATACTTATCCAATTTTATGTTGCTATTTTGAAAGAAAAAAGTGTGTGTAGGTACATATGGGGTCTAAATCTCAGGTACTGCTCCGAGCTCCTCATCCTGCACCTACTTTCGAACTGACCGCTCAGTGAATCTATGGAATGCTAAATAGTTATAATAAGTCTTTTTCCGTTATAAAAAACGTCAATCTCAACCATCTAAATTCTACCTTCTATAAATAAATAAATAAAACTAAATTTAAACTCTTTTCTGTTATAATAAAAATTAGTTAGCAACAAACTGTCAAATATATAAATAATAAATATTACATAAAGCCGTATGACCCAGAACTTGAGAGAAAGGTCTAGTCGTTCTCCCACTTGCCTCAAGCACTTTGCATCTTATTACGGCAAATGGCATACGCTGATGTTTAATTACGAATCAAGATTTTATATTCTTTAATATTAAATATTATACATAATGTATTATTTACCGTCTAATAGCTTTTAGGCCGTTATGGCGCAATCGCACCGCGTTCTGGCTGTAAACGCGAGGGATGTCGGTTCGATTCTTTATCGGGGGAATTGCCTATGAATAATAAATTTTATAATCCTTATATGCCATATCATTGTACTGTTATAGATATAGCATTCAGAAATTATTGCAATATTTTTGATATTTATAAAGTGATACCTAACTATATCGCTTATTTATTTTATGAGACAAATAAATGCAAAATTTTAGCTAAGTTTTTTAAACAATGCTACTAAGTGCTTGTAGAAATTTGGAATCTTATGTTTTCGAGAAATAATAAATAGTCTTTATTTTTACAGCTTTTTATAACACAGATACTGTTACTTCGCGCACAATTAACTTCTTTGAAGTATTTTTCATTCCTGAAAAGGTCTGGGTACACAATTATTATCAATAATGATATTGTAATTAATTTAAGGCGCCAAATTCATGACATTAATATTTATTACTTTTCCAAAGATGGCGCCGCGACACACGCACTGGTTCTGTCACATACAGCCACATCCACATACAGACAGCAATATTATATTACGAGTATAAGCGTATCCAGTCCATCCGTTTAACCTAGATATATCTATGACCTATCACTACTCTCTGGTCGCGAGAAAGCGGGCCCTACTAGCTTTCCCTTCATGGGCCGCTTGCCCTCAATAGGGCTGTAATATGAAAAGTTTTATGCTTAGTTTTCATAGAAAGTTAAATTAATAATAATTAGTTTTCTAATAATTTTGTAAGATAGATTTTGCATTAAATTGACTTAACATCTAAATCAAAATTTTACAAAAGTATTAGAAAATGAACACTATTTAAATAAAAAGAAAATTAAAGTACCTACAATATATAACATTTCTTTATTTTTCGTAATTATACTTTTAAGTTTAAACGCATACGTATGCTTAACAGTGACCCCCGCGTGGCTTCGCCCGCTTGTATAAGGAAATTATGTATTTTCTCATCTCAATTACTTTCATGATCTAATAACATTATCATTTTTAAAACAATATCCATTATCCATACATCGATAGCTAAAGTTTTAGCTAATTCAATAAAACAGTTATTTTGTAGCAATATTTATCGCATGCAACTCTTATATTGATATAACTTTTTTATTTGTGAACCGATAAAACAAAGACTAAGTAAATGTAGAGTGAAGTTTGCCAGAATCAATAGTCAAAACTACAGAGAAACAAAAATTTACATAAACAGACAAAACAAATTAAAATTATTATTTTGAGTTCTATTTCATTAATGAAAGCCCCGAAAATTTTTTTTCTTATGTATCTGTACCATGTACAGACTGGTCTGGATTGGTCGATTACGATATTATTATAAATATAGATATAGATTATATGTTGTTTTACTGTAATTAAATTCTATTACTAAATATCCATTTTTTATTGCGATGTGGCACGTGAAAATATTGTAACACTAAATAAATAGGGAAAGTCTAATATATTGATAATAATTATACAAATTAATTTTTAATGACTACCTACTCCAACGGTACTACTTTATGTAAATGCTAAAATACTCCATAATGATAATAATTAACTAAAACTAAAATTATCTATAGTGATCAGTATTTCGTTATCCACTTGTAAATAAAATAATATTTTATAAATACTAATTTTACATAAAATTTATTTAAATTACGACTAAATTTTCAACGCAATATTCGAAATTTATAATTAAAGTAATTATGATTATGAACATTATGATGCTTTGTTTTCTCTTTACTGCGCCATCTATTAGTTAGTTTACCAATTACGTTTAGCAGGACCTAAGTAAAAAGAACTTTATAAATATATATACAGCGACATCTTCTGTCTACTAATATTATTCTTCTGAAAATAAACCATTAAAATAATATTTTACAATAATATTTATTCCACTAAATTGTCTTAATTTATTTGCGATATTTTATGTATATACATTTTTAAATTTTAATGATTATTATATTTTTTATCCTTGCAACACTCAAAAATGCAGTTCTTCATTTCAGGAACCAATATTTTCAGCACTGGCCACCCAACAGCTCAATCTAGGAAGTGCAGGATCTGCTAGCAGAAATTATTGTTTTCTATTATTTTTATTCAATGAAATGCTATTAAATAAAACGTTTAACGTTTCGCCAAGATGATACCGAGATGAATAAATGTCTTTGTGGGGCGAGTGCATATAATTTGAGCAGGACAAGAGAAGCAGGTGTGACAGGAACAAATACCGCATAGACTAATTTAAAAATAATTAAATTTACCTTTGCTTATCATTTGCAAGTGATAAATGTTTGTTTATGCGGCTAAAGGAAGTAACTAGCTAGTGTTATGCCGGATTGTTTTTATGTGATATAATCGTCATAATATTTGACCCACTTACGGAGCCTTGTGGATTGACCTATTGGAAACGAATGCGGACAGCGCTATGTTATTTTTAGGATGTAGCTTTGCAGCTAATTAAATATTTATATATATTCTTTCGCGATGCAGAATTACCATTCCAAGTTCTGTAAACGATTTACATTAAATTTTGTTACTGAAATATGGTGAGTCCTTTGTTTTACTTTGTATGTATTTTTGCTTTGACATTTGGTTAACGAGATTAATAACTATAATTTGAACAATTTGTATTGGTGACTTAGATTTATGAATATTTAACATTTTAATTGGTGTAAAAAAAAAATATTTTTTATGATAATACTTAGAAGGACATAAAAAATATAGTTTTTTTATTTGCATCAAATAAATACAAAGTCAATTTGTCCACTTGTATAATTTATGTATACAGTTTTTTACATTGATAATTTTTTAATGGTATATATTTATTACAGATAAGTGAATACTAAATATATAAATGATACATAAGAGATGTAAATATAAGTAAATCATAAAAGTGTGAATGGAACAACTTCCTTTGAGGGATCAATTTATCAATAGCAGAATTTCATTTAATAAATATCATTTCTCAACTATCCTAGAATAGGATCTTGCTTAATATGTTAGAATTAAAAATAAGCCAAAATTTTTTACCTATAACAACTTCCAGTATTATAACATTAGTTTAACTTGTATTTAATAATGAAGTTATTATGGTTACTTAGTATGGAAATATTGTGAGATTTATTATGGGATTAGCTTGAATATAGACGGGTGGATGTGGGCCTTAAGCCCTAAGTGTGGATATAGTCAGTAATGAAGAAGCAAAATGTTCGCACTCTATCGTTAATTGTGTGCACATTTACTTATCTGTTGGTTGGTGCCGCTGTGTTTGACGCTCTTGAGTCTACAACTGAAAGAAACAGATTTGAGGTTTTACAAGGTAATTTTTTTTCAAGTTGTCTCTACTTAGCTGGCAAGTTGTATCTGTTTAGCTTACCTTCTCTTTTTTATATTTTTTTTTGAGTCTCATGCTTTAATCCACATATGCCGAATAGACAGAGAGTGCTTAATTAGGACTATCCATTTTGCACTATCTGCCAGAATAATACATTGGGTAATGTTGGATTAACATAAGAGTGGTTATTCCAAGTTTTAACCAGGTATTTCAAAGTCTGTTTGACATAGAGAATGATGTTAGTATATAATAGATAAGATGATAAATTGAAAAAAAATTGTGAGACTAAATGCAACAGCTGTGGGTTCGATTTCCACTCGGGAAAGTAAAATATGTGATTTTGATCTGCCACTTAACACACAAACCCTTGAAAATACAGTGAAAATTGGGATACAGAAGTATCTTAATGAGAATGGAGCTCATTGCTCGGAGGAACTTATTGCTTGGTTTTCTGTCTGCCTATCTAGCTTTGTGAAGTTGAAGGATATCTAAAAGTAGATTAAGTAGGGGTCTAAAAATATCAAATTGTGTTTAAAAATAATCAAGTTGTGGGGTCTTTTCAGTTAGTCTTTGACTGTTTATTCTATTTTACAATTTTTTGAGGCTCTATTGCTATCTACTAATGCTATCTATTACTTTCTGTATGTATAATCCGTTTTTTGTTGTTAATTACTCATATGTTTTTGTGCCATTCAAAAGTATAAAAAAATACAAAATCGACGTTTTTTTAATTTCGTACAGTAGAGAATACAATCAATTTCTGAAATCGTTAAAATCTTCTGATGATATGACTCATACTCATAGTTTTTTTAAAAACCTTTTTTTGTCTTTCCTGAGAATTGCCTTAATAGGCTGTTAGTAGGTTTACACTTTAAGCCCACGATATATTTTGGGTAGGCAGAGACAATCCCGATCTTTAGGTCTGGATTCGAAACTGAGTATTGAGTGGCGGATCTTTGTCTTTTCTGCCGTTACTCCGAGTTCGAATCGGACCCACAAACAACGCGGTTACACGATAACGTGCTCTAACAGTATTTGAAGCTTATATTCCACTTTGATTAAAAATTATGTTTTTAATTTTTTTTCTACTAATTTCAGCTATCGAAGGCATGATAATAAGCAAATATAATATATCTGAAGAGGATTTCCGTGTAATGGAGACAGTGGTTCTCAAGTCAGAGCCCCATAAGGCGGGCCAACAGTGGAAGTTCACTGGCGCGTTTTATTATGCTACCACTGTTCTTACTACTATTGGTGAGGGTTTGAGACTTTTGTCTATTTTATATGTAAATGTTGTGTGTGAGACTTAATAATATACTTTACATAGGCGTGGTTGAAATTTTAAATTCAAGATGTTTATTTAGTTATACAAGCATTTACCTGAGGCTTCGCCCGCGTGGTCAAATAGAAATAATTTTTATAATCATATATATTTTTTATTATCCCATAGGCTACGGACATTCAACTCCAGCAACAATAGGTGGCAAGTTGTTCACAATGTTCTACGCCATTGTGGGAATTCCTTTAGGGCTCATTATGTTCCAGAGTATCGGCGAACGTGTTAATAGATTGAGCAGGTTTGTATAGTTTTGAATTTTTATTTAAGGGTTTATTTATGGACAGTAAGGTTGAAGAGGCGTGGCCGCCCTGAAGTTGGGTTTCCTGAACTTTTGCACATTCTTTACTCTGAAAGAAAATAATCAGAACTAAGAAAAATTCAATGAAGTCTGCACTGAATCTACAGCTAACTACTGGCAAATTCTAGGCGCCCTCGAATCATGGAAAAGTTTCTAGAATAATAAAAAACTATTCTATTCTATTTTTTTAAATTTCTTTCAGTGTAATAATAAAATCAATAAAACGTGCGATGAACTGCCAGCAAACGAATGCCTCCGAAGTGGATCTCATATGCGTAGTGACCACGCTCTCCTCCCTCACTATAGCGGGTGGTGCGGCCGCTTTCTCAAAATTTGAGGGGTGGAGCTATTTTGATAGTGTTTACTATTGTTTTATCACTTTGACTACTATTGGTAAGTGTTTTTAGTACATTGTTACTATTTCCTACTGCAATACAGGTTAATATATTTATTTATTTAAACTCCCTTTCCCAGGTTTCGGCGACATGGTAGCGTTACAAAAGGATAACGCGCTAAACAGAAAGCCCTCATACGTGATGTTTGCACTAATATTTATATTATTTGGTCTCGCCATAGTGGCGGCCTGTCTTAACTTGTTAGTATTGAGATTTGTTACAATGAACACGGAGGATGAGAAACGGGATCAGCAACAGGCTGAACAGGTGAGTTATTTTTTTTTTTTATTTTCATGTTCTATCCTGCTGCAACCAACAACCTAGTGTTAAGTGGCGGGACTCAATGCCACGTTTCGTTTTGTCACTAGCATAAAAACAATATAAAAATAATTCTTTTCCCCGCAAATAAAAGGAGTATAGGGTAATAGTGGTCTTGCCTGTCTGTCTGTTTGCTAAGAATTAGAAAGGCCTCTCACGCGTACTATAACGAATTTATAGGAACACAGAATTTAAGTTAATAGTTTATCAAAATCGTGCAAATCAAAAATTGTCAAAAATTTATTACCTTTTGTAGTAATTTAAAATATTTTTTTCTGCTAGGCACAACAAGTAGCTGTGAGGTTAGAAGGTGACGTGATAACGGCGGACGGTGCAGTGTTGCGGGGGGTCGCGCGGGGCACGCGCTTGCCCGCGCCCTCAAGGCTTGTTAGACCTGGTAAGGGATTTGTTATAGCTTCACGCTGTATCCCGCATATAGCAAGGTGGACAGAGAAAACCTTAGGCTACACTTCGTTTCTAACGCACGAGTTGACATACCTCATTGCTGCGCTTTTCCTTATTACCAGAGCGAATATTTACGATGCTTGTCATTGGAACATATTCATTAAAATGAGAATGTTGGTCTCATAACACTGTCATTTATTAAATTTTACAGAAAGATATCACTTACCGTACATTCTCCTTTGTGTGTTTTCCATTCAACGTGACATTGGCAAAGTGATTAGTGCTGAATTGGCACGCTTGGCCATAAATAAAGATAAACAACAACAACAAGATATCACTTTCTCAAATACAGTTTTAAAAACAAACATAAAAATGTTTCATAATTGCATTAATTTATACATTATCCTTAGTGTTACGATGTATGTAAAAATTGTAAATGATTAATTTAACTGTATATAAATTGTTTGCAGGCGATACCGCAATGGTTCCTTTATATGTAGATGAGGAGTATCCTCCCAGTGTATGCAGTTGTTCGTGTAGCTGTTTTGGACCAAACAAGTAAGTAATTATATTAAATAACTGATTTTTATACAAATTTAGACCAGGTAAAGGAGCTAGCGGATCACCTGATGTTAAGTGATTACCAATGCATCCCTGGGGATCAAACTAATAACCATCACGTTTACAGTCAGATGACGCCACTACGTCACGATAGTCTCAATAGTAAAAAAGTACATATAGTTTTAATAATCTTATATTTATAAGCCATGGATCGTTTTTACTCTGGTGGATCATTTTGAATCTATTTTTATAAACCATATCTAATTAATTTCTTTATTATGGATTTTAATATACATTTTACAAAACAAAAAATCTAAATATAATAAAATCTATAAATATAATATATTTTTTTCCTATTACAGATCGATACCCTACCGTGACCCTCTATCACCAGTATCAACAAACATAAAACAAATTAGAGCAAGAAACTATCGAGAACTAGGAAACATACCGCGTTACATAGAAAAATCATCATCGAAAAACCGTTCGCAATCACTAAGATTAAACTCCGCCTCAGGATATCTATATATGAATGCGAAAACAAACGAATTTCAAATAGACCCCGAAGATTTTAGAGAAATTGTTGCCAAAAGACGGGAGCAATTGCGTAAAGGAATGAATAGTTTCGAGCTTTCCAATAATCGATATCTAAATCCCTATTCAAATAGCCTAAATAAAGAAAGCCCACACAGTTCTTTATATTCCATGAACATAAGAAACGAGAATCGAAGCAACGACCCGTTAGTAGATGATTACGATTCGGAAAAATCGAGTTACGCCAGAAAGAAATTAATGAAGAACATAGCGAGAAATACTCACAATAAACGGGTAGAAAATTACTTCTACGACGACGCAGTGTTGCACTTCGACGACGAATACGCATTCGATGGATCGATTTTATTCGCTAAGAGAAGAAAATCGATTAATCAAAATTGGGAGGAGTTTACTTGTGATTTTAAATCGACTTATGACCAAATATCGAATGATGGTAGCTACGGATATTACTTGCCGGATGATGATGAACAGGAGTATTTTGTGAATGATATACTGTCTGTTAGTCTGCCACCGCATCGGGCGAGTATTTAGGTTATTTATTAGGTTAGTCTAAAAAGGGCCAATTAATATAAAAAAGACTTAAATCGCACGTTGAATGGCGTCGTGTCTTTTAAGTGCTTTAGGTATGTGTTATATAATTATCTTAATGATAGTTTAACCTGCATGTTTATTTCATCATCATCATCACCGACAGCCATCGATTGTCCACTGTTGGACATAGGCCTTCCCCAATTCTCTCCACCACACTCGATCTTCAGCTCTTCGGAGCCGTCCGCTTCCCGCCAATCTCTAGGTCGTCTGTCCATCTAGCAATCCATGTTTATTTACAAAGATTTAAATGAATAATTTTTTTATATCACAATTTTTTAATAATAATTTCATAAACTGATTAATGGTTTTAGATTAGATCGAATACAGAATCTACTGATTCTGTTTCCGACGATTTTTTTTAGTTAACATGTTGAATTTTTTGATAAAAATCATCTCAAAAAGCACGTAATTTAAAAAACGATTAATATTTTCTTACATATTTTATATCGAAAGTACCAATTTTGATGCGACTCCATTCAACAAATAGTGCGAATTTTTGCGTAATCTCGATTCGTTAGCTTTTACACATTAGGCGGGTAGTTGCTTTTTTATTCAAACTTCATTAAGCTTGGCGTTTGTAGATATTGTAATATAGATGCTTCGCGAATTTAGGGTGTTCTCACACACTATAACTAGTATAAAAAATAAATGTTTCTATCACTTTTTTATGTCATACGAATTTAATGATTTTAAGGCCCCTACTTACTACTTGTCACAGCTCCTCTAGGATCCTCCAATAGGATTACGTCACATATTTTGCAATTGTTAACCTAGAAATTATTAAATTAAGTTCTGTGTCTTATAATGAAATGTGATGTCATAAAATTTAGGAACCCTCCCCACCTTTTGTCAAACATGTCACACTTCGTACGCCCCTTTAATGTGTGACTTAATCTATGGACGATCTTTAACTTAATTATTAAACAGGGGATTAAATATTTTATATCGATACTTGTATTATCGATCATAAGTTAAAATGGGATTCTCCAATAACGCTGAATCTTTTATATGTTTTGAACTGTGACGTAACGAAATTTCGTCTTCCCCCCTTAAACGTGTGACGTAATTTAAAAACTTGAGTGTGAGATACCCTAAATTGTTGGGAAGATTTTGTTCTTAATACTCGGTATAATGAAACTACTACTTGTAAATTATCAGTTTTATTTTACATTTATTTATTGTTGTTTATAAGAATTTATATTTAGTTATAGTTTGTTTATTTTGATTAGGACATGAATCTCACGTTATTTGAAAATTGTGCCAAAGAAACTTAATTTTTTTTATAAACTTAGTTGATAATTTCAAATTGAAAAAAAAATTGTCACTAAATCCCTTTGAGAGGAATCTATAAATAATATATCGTATTATACTAAAATTACGAATTTTAATAATTTTATTTGAGTGCCAAAATGGAACTAAAGATAATAATTCCATATTTATTATGTTATTTATTTTCAAAATAAAAAAAAATGTTAGTACTTTAAAAATATATATGTATAATGGATTTAAATAAAATGAAAAATAAATCTAAAGAGATTTAATAAAGAACTTCCATTTTGAATATGTGCATTTAAATGTAATATATTGTATGCTATAATTTTAAGCATTAAGAGTACATTAAATTGCAAAAAAAGATAAATGTTTCGAACATTTT
This sequence comes from Heliconius cydno galanthus, assembly GCA_036379175.1. Taxonomy (NCBI): domain Eukaryota; kingdom Metazoa; phylum Arthropoda; class Insecta; order Lepidoptera; family Nymphalidae; genus Heliconius; species Heliconius cydno. The sequence continues at coordinate 1,535,813 of JAKRZM010001267.1, forward strand.
AATTTTATCAGTATTATACAATAAATTGATATTTCAATGTTTTTAATTAAATTAAATGTAAAAGATAATATTGTAAATATTATTTATATTCTACATTCGCAAAAAGAAAAACTTTGGATACAGATAATTTATTATTTAACAATTATCGAAAGCGGTTAATTTTTAATATTTTGTATGGATACTTGCTTAATCAGTGATAATTTAAAATGGTATTCCCCGATGATCCTGAAGCTTTTTATATACAAATATATATATTTCTATTATTTTTCTTTCGCCACAATAGTGATACTAAGTGATTACTAAAATTGTTTTCAATACGAATTTATTGATTGAAATTGTTAATAAAATTATATTATAATTAATTATATATAATATAATAATAAAAGAAATTCGCTATGTATATATTATGAAAAAAATAAAAATGTTTTGGTAAACATTTTATTGCTTCAAGCGTTATTATGGATTTGGAATTGTATTTTAGAAATTAAATTTCTTTTTAAGTATAAATTGTTAAAAAAGATTTTATTTATATTATAGGCGATCTTTGAAATCATGCCTCATATTATAGTAATATATGTTTTAAACTATGATTAGAGTTATTGAAAATTTAATAATGATTTTATTGTTTTTTAACTGTATCCTGCTTATAGCAGGAAGACAGAGGGAACTTAGTGTTAACACACTCCAACTTTCTACCAAAATTTCGAAATGCATGTTGAGGTGGCGGAGCTCATCGCTGCTCTTTGTTATAAAACCAGAGCAAGGGAATTAAAATAGAAATAAATTATGATTTGAGTTATTATAATTTGAATAATGTATTTATTATGACATTAATTAATGTCAAATGTGTTCTCCATGGAAGTTTCTCAAAGACCTGTATGGTATGGGTACAACTCCAGCGATGTTGATTTATTTTTTAAATATATATAATTGATGTAATTTTATGATCTAAGCTTTTGATATTTTATTTTTGCTATAACGTGTTCATACTAGTCATTATTTTTAATTATTGTTAGTTTTTTTTTATTTATAAGTATTCTAGGTTAACATGTAATGCCTGTTCCATACATTTATTGTGATTAAAATATTGAATATTTGTGAGGTTCTCTATATTTTTGTGATATTTTTTTTATTATTAATAAGCTAAGGCTTGTGATTTTAATTCGCATTTTTTAAATATTTTTTATCTGTGATTCCTGTCTAGTCTATATTAAGAATTAATTATCTATACGTTTTTAAAGTGTCAAAATGACTGTCTATGCTTTTTTGTATATTTTTTATTTTATTAATATAAAAAAATCTATTATACCTAATCACTTCCAATTTTAGAATTTAATTATATTAGATACTAACGTCTACTTTAATGAATATCGTTTTAATTGTAATTAGTGTATTACGTTCTTCCTCGTATGCCAAAACCTTTGTTAAAACACCTAACTTCTAAAGTTATAGAGTATTGCGATTTTAGATCTTTTTTTTTATTTTGATTTTTATTGCAATATTTTTACATGTTAACTTCCTAATGTTCAATTAAACATTAGATGTTTTAATATGTATAATTTGTATTTATTTTTTTATAATGGTCACTAAGATTCGTTTAATATACCTCTTTTTTAAATATTCAATTGATCTTTATGAATAAACTAGATAAAATTGCTCTATTCTATAACAAAAATCTATCCAAACTTATGGTTAGTGATTTTAAAACCGATATACATTCTATATACTACTGTACTCAGTATGTAAGTATGTATGTATGGTCGTGTATGTGTGTAACTAAAGTTTAAGCGACTGTTAAGATAAAATAAAACAGTCTGAGTTAATTGTAATTTATTATAAAAATGTAATATAAAATCTGATTTCATTAAAAAATACATTAAATATGTGTTTTGTGTTTCAATTTGTATAAAAAAATCTCTTAAGTTAGAATCGATCTCGCCCACCGATTATTACGTTGTTATTGTTTTGTAAACAAGTGTCTGTGGAATTTACATATTTGCAGGTAAAAAAGGTTATGAGGAAACATTATTTGAAGCTATTACAGCTACACTAATGAATTTATAACAATGTAGCGACATCTAGCGTTTATTATATGTAGCGAAACTTAATTATTAATTTGTGATCAGTTGATACTATACAAGCTAGATGGCGGTTATTAAATATAAAAAATTGACACAATCTTAAATTTCTCAAAATTACTACGCTGACAACGATGTTATAACGTAATCTCAATAGAAAACAAATTAATAAAAAATATATGTAATTTACATTTAAACTGTCATTAAAAATAGACTTTTCTTTATACATCTTCCACTACTAGACAGAAAAAAAATTAAGTCTATCGTCTTGAATAGCGCAAACTGATGCCGTGTTTTATCTTGCCAAACAAAAAATAATGTTAATTAAATTATATTCATCGAGGTAGAAATCGAACTCACAGTCACAGCTCTTACAATGGTGCCACAATGTTGGCTGATGTAATTTAAAAAAACACGATCAAGATTATTTTATTAGTAGGTACTTCGTAAAGTAATGTAAACTTCATATTTGATTTGCACTTATTAATAGTAAATAGTAATTATTGACATCAAACAAAATAATAAAACACAGTTAAAGTCGATAGAAATTTTATTTTAATTCTTTTTTAAATCAGGAATAGGTAAAAGTACAAATATACATCAATAACATTATAGTTTAGAAAAAAAAAATTATAAAGATTTATTAACATAAAAGGTAAATACTTTTATGTTAATAAATAATTATTATCTCAGAACAAAGTGGCTTTGAAAATTTTTTTACAACCAAAAAAAAGGGTTTTCTATGTTTAACAAGAATATAGAATATTTTAAACTGCTTCAAATCGTATAAAGAAAATTCCAAACCATTGTTCTGTAAATTTTGTCAAATGTTCGTAAAAAGAGGGGTGTTATAAGTTTTGAACCTGAACTAATTAACCGATTTGGTTGCGGTATTTTTAGTCGAGCCTTTTTTATCGCGGTAGTTTGTCTGTGTTTTATGAAAATCGGATCAGTCGCTTAAGAGCTACAAGCGCTTTGCCAAGATAAGGTAGAATAATATTTGTGGTCGAGAGTTATCTAAAATTTCTGTAGCTTATATCTCAAAAACGGTAAAAATTTGGACCATGCAATATGGGGTAAGAATAGTCGGTAATGACTATCTCTACCGACTGTTTCAGTTTGCCTTTAATTTTTCTTTATATTAAAAAAACTCGGCCGAAGTCCAGTTTCGGTTTTGGCTAAAATCCTTGTTTCTGTCAAACACTACTTATAATCGAATCCACAATATAAAATACTCGGTATAAAATACAAATGTATGCAAATTATTTTTATACAACATTACTCTTAGTCAAAGATAAATTAAAAATATGATGTAAAATATAATTTCCGTTACATAATTCAACATAAACAGAAATTACCTTAAAAATTGCTGCGAACGTAAAACAAATTGTTTCCTTTGTAGCTACAAATTAAAATTAAAACGGCGGAGCCCTCGCAAAATAAAATAAGCGTCTTAAATTCGTTTCTACCATTCTTACAAGTATTTGCGAAATGAGAGTACTTTTTAACAATTCTACCGAAATGGATTTAATAAATACTGAAGCCGGCCAAAGAGAATAGAAGAAAAATGGTGCCTCCCCTTGGGGTGCGCCGGGGGGTTGGGGGTTGGTTTGAATAAAGAAAAGTTAAAATTTTCTTAAACACCCCGTTCGAGGGGTGGACGCTATCTATCTTCGTTTAAGTATTGGCAAAAATGACCCCCCGTCGGCGCTCTCGCTCGCTCTCAGCTGTGTCATTGGCTGGTTTTTAAAAGAAGGGTGTCAATGAATTCGAGTTATTAAGATTTTGTGTTTAATGAATTTTTTTTTGGATATAATGATGGAAATTTAAATTGATTTCTGCGTATATTTTTCTAAATATTATAAAAAAATTCATTAAACACAAAATTTTAATAACGTTTGGCGTAATATTGATAATATTGTGTAGTTGTCGTACGCGATAGTTCTGTGTTAATATCTAATTCAAGGTCAGTCTAATTTTTTTATTAGATATAGATATTCAAACATTATCATAAGATATAGTTTTGTGTTTCTTTAGGTTTAGGTTCTCACTGTATGAATAAAGTAAAATATTTAGTTACTTCCATTAATTACATAAAGACACATTTAAATCAATAAAGGTAGTAACTATCAGATCAACATTTTACTGTATTATCAAAATCAATGTTTTGCTATATCACCGAGGTATCACTAGGTTCCTTCTATTTGCGGGATATTTTTTTTAGATTAGAGCTATAGTTCAATTATACTCATTTAAACTGGACCCGTACGTTTTATGAGTTTTATAGTAGGTATACACAAACTTCATATTATATCGTCGTCTAACGTTTAACAGGTGGCTAACTATGTATCTAATAAGCGTCAGCAAAAAAAAACTTGTTTTTAATGTTCTTATTTTTAAAAAACAATGATTTATTCATTTTGGATACCATAAATGATTATTTAGATGTATTTAGTCTTCTAAAAAGTAGGTAGAAATTTATTTTCGAAGTATATTTTTGATTACATCATAAATAGTTTAACCTAACATATTGATATATATAAAAAGAAATTGTTTGAAAGGGATTTTTTTATTCCTAACCTGCTTCTCAATAAAATAGCTTTCCAAGCCGGTCGTACCTTTATATTTATTCGACGATTCAAATTCGAAGACTATTTTAATAAAAAATATTTTGAATTTGTCTATTTTATAATTAAAGTTTTGAATTTAAATATAACCAAAAGAAATACTAAAAATATATAAAAAAATCAATAAATTTCTAAGCTAACGCTACTAAGACAGAAGTTAACGCGATTTAAGTGGGAAAATGGGAAGTTTGGTAATTTTCACTTACGCTCGCTCAACTCACTTTCACACTGCACTGCTTAAACTTTACTCAGCGACTCATTTTTACTGACAACTTTAAAAGATTCACTTTTTTATAAATAAATTACTTACAAGTACTTTGGATTTAAATGTTTAAGATTGTACGAACGTAACTTGTAAAACAATTTATAGTTAGAGGGAACCTAGTGTTAAAACACTCCATTCTCCACGAACTTCCCTATTTTCGAGATATTACTTTTTGTTTGGAGCTCAACGCCGCGTATAGTGTTTTAACAATTTATTTTCTATATTCATACCTTAATAGGTAGATATATCCTTATATAAATATAAAAATTCAAATGTAATTGATTAAACGTGACAATTTGTGGGGTAAAATAAAAATCACTTAAGGAATAGGTTCTACTATAATAGTAATAATAATAATAGAAGAACTTATACCTATTTGGTTAGGGAAAGATTATAGTTGAGTTCCGCCTATAAAAACTCTATATTGACAGAAATAGAGAACAGAGTGACGCATATTTTTTTTGCAAGTGCCAAATAGGGCGATATTATTTATTTTAAATGAGATTTACATATATAACACTCACCCTAATCCAGGGATATTGTCCTCATAGTCAAATGGAAAGTTATTAATTAATGACACTTTCGAACTATGATCGCCGGTACTTTGAGTTACATATCAACAGACTATAGCCTACTTCGACAAATGGACTATCCAACACAAAAGGTATTTCGAATTTGAATTCTTGTACTTTTTAAGTATGTTTATAGCAAAATTATGAGAGTTCCTTCACTAATTTTTATATTGATACATCAGTGATATAAGACTTTATCATGACTTTATCAGCATGTATCGAATGCTGACCTATACGAATTGTTTTTTATATTGAGATAAAAAAAATATTAATAGGTTTTATCACTGTACAATATATAAAATTGTCATACGCAAGACAAGTTGACTTAATTAAAAAACAAAAGAATTTGAATTTCGAATTCACGCATTTTTTAATTAATGTTACATATTTCCATTGAAATAAAAGTGCTGTGCACTTATTATTTATAAATTATAGTAGCTTTAATATACTGACCACGAATTATCTTCTGCAAAGTGTAACCTCAGGTTTGAAAAAATAATATAATACTTAATATTATATACGATTAATCTTGTTAAAAGTTTCTTTTAAAATATTCTTTTAAAGTATCAAAAGGTAAACCTATGGTTAAATGATAATTTATTTAACCATACTTCACTAAGACAAGTGGCTTAGTGAAGAATATTAGAGAGTTCAATCACTTGTCCAAAGACAAAAAGCAGAAATTAATTACTATCAAAGTACATAATCATTTACATTATACAAAAGAACGTACATAAAAGTCCTAATAAATAATTTCGAAGGAATAATTATTTTATTTTAACAAAATTGAGCTGGGCCGAGTTGGTATTTCTTGTACAAATTTTAATATCTCGGAGGTAGATAGCTATTTATATTTTTCCACCCCCGTCGTTTCTTTTGGCGATTATTATTCTGTATTCCAATGGGGGGTGGGGAGCCACCCGCGGACTCTTTCCTTTTTGCTTCTTAAGTCCATCTTGAGAGAACAGCGGAATGTCTGGAATAGATAGTACGTTATTTTATAATTTTTTTATTGTCGTATTTTATATGTTGTAGGCAAAACTAATTTTGTGATAAATTGATATGAATGTTGTTATATTTTTGTGTTATCAGGCCAAGATAATAATAGAATTTTCTAAATTATTTAATATCGAGAAAAAAAAATAATTTAAAAGTAGTAAAAAGTTACGTTACGTAATAGGACAAAAGTTACCTTATATAGTGTATTAGGTTACTTTTGCTATATTTAGTTTTTAAATGTAGTATTAAAAAAAGATAAATGATATCACCACGTCTCGGCAAAAGGAGTACAGGCCGCCCTCCAACCAGGTGGACCGACGACCTTAAGAAGACAGCGGGAACCCGCTGGATTCAAAGGGCGCAGGACCGGACGGAGTGGCGAGCATTGGGGGAGGCCTATGTCCAGCAGTGGACCTTAAAAGGCTGATGGAAATGATATCAAAAATAATAATAGATATCAAAAAAATATTTTGTTTCCCTATTTAATTTCTTTTTGGCTCTGGTGTCAAGGCAATACGCGTCGTTGAAAACAATTGAAGTTGGCGGAAAATGGTCTTAACTCTAGGTTTAGTCTCCCTACCCTGCTTTGTGCGTGAAGCTGAAAAAAAATATTTCCTAAAAAAATATATAATTTGTAGTATGCAACGACACTCCATACAATTCTCTGTGCCCTGCTTCTGTCACTTACCCCTTTTGCTGGAAAAACCGTGGCACCTACCCGGAAGGGGTACGATATTTAAATATAAGAAGAACCCCCTTTTTTAAAGGGGGCCTCCCCAGATTTATAGATCTGGCCTCGACTGCGTAATTACTTATCTTTGAGAATACAAATCAATCGAGTTTTAGATCGGCTTGTATTTTGTTAATCGCAAATCTCTTTGGTTGGACTCGAGCGAAAAATACACCAAAGAAAGCTATTAGGGAAATTGTTTTATTCATTATATTCATATTTGAAGGAATTTTAAGTGAAAATTGTATACAAAAGCGGTTGTAGTTAAAGAAAAATTATATTTTAATAATTATTTATTTTTAAGTACGTACCTACTTGCTTCAGTATACTCAAGATGTGCCTTTTAAATTTATAATTTTATGTTTGTCTACAATATCGTAAGGCTTTGCCATTTTGTAGAAACTACAATAACTATGTATTTCAATAGTTAATAGTCCTTTAATTTGTACAAATAATTTATTATGAAATTTTCAAAGAAGTTGTAAAGTTACTTAGGTATTCCCGTATAGCAAGGTAGACAAAGGTAAACATAGTGTTAAGATACTAGTATCCACTTTCAAGACATTGCGTATACAAAAGCGGGGAAATGTACGCAAATAATTTGAATATAACCATTCACCCAAATGGGAATCGAACTCACAGCCGTCGCACTTACAGTCAGACACTTTCACTGCGCCAATTAATGCAAAAAAATGATTTTTATATGTAAATAAAATAAAATATTTGTTTAAAATATCTAATTCGTACTTGATTAGCATAACCCGTCTTATTTGACATTGGTGTTTCACAACAGTGTTTATAATGCTAATGTAAGAAGCGGGCGAACTTGTTTGATAATTACTTAACACTGTGGGCTATCCCATTGTCTTAAGCTTGGGGTTCTAATAGCTGATTGATATCTTATTTATCGTATATATAAGTATGATGACAAAGATATGTGGACCATACTTTTATGTGATGGTTCTGGGTTTGAAACTAACTATAATAAACTTACTACATAAGAATTTCGATGTAGCTTGATAATAACGTAAGGCTTATTAGTGGTCATAGCGGTTGGATGGTTTTCAAGAGACGCGGATTTGCGTCCCAATGCGTTTTAATTTTTATACATTTTCTAAAATATTTTCTTTGGTGGAGTTCGAATAACCCTTAAAATATATATAAATATTTAACAATATTAATTTATTACCATTGGGGGCATAAATTATTTCCATTTCTCCTTTGTGGCAAGACAAAACGCGGTCTTGAGATCTGACTCTCAACGTGCAATGTCTCACGTTCAGACAGAAAGTAGAGAACAGAGTGCCTTAACCAAAGGTTGCCTCAGTGTACCCTACTATATGCGAGATACAGTATTAATCGCTTATATAAACTCAATGGAATATAATAATTTAATTTTATATTTGATACAAAAATATGTTTTAAAGCAATTTTCTTATATAAACATACAAATATAATTCATAACTAAAGTTATTCAAAAACTAGTATTTAAAAGATAGATAATGTTTAAAATTGGACTTTGGCACAAACGTTAATCGGTCACGCGTCATAAAGCGATACGGTGAGGTGCTCGTGGTTACCTTACGGAGTTCATTTTCAGAGTTTTATTCATTTCCTTTAACGATGTTTTGAAATATAGCTACATATTTTATATGAAAATATTGTGGTTATATAGCTGGTGGTGGAAAATAGTATGGTCATTCATTAATTTTTTTTAGTACATATAATATGCCTAATATTTCTAAAACTAAACTTAAACTACTTGCAATAAATATAGATATTTTATAGAAATTTAGCACTTTGCCTCGACACCAAACCGAAGAAATGAAAATATGAAATATTTCATTCCCTCGTGTGGGAATCGAACTCACAACTTGTCGCGATTACAGCCATGCCCCTGACTGGCCTTCACTGGCTTTCATAATAATATTTTTAAAAAACCACATATTGATTATGTCACACAGAAATAAAATACACAAAATATACCTGGACACCATTACCTTTACACAAAATACTTACACAATACAAAGGTTTTTCATTTGCATCTCTAAATAATATCCATCAAGTTGGAAAGCGAGAAAGCTCTCAGAAACATCGATAAAAATACAATGAGCGAAATAAAATAGCATCTTATAAAGCGCGGGCGGGGGAGAGGGCGGGGAGGGGGCGCCACTTTTCTTTTTCTCGCCAAAGCCATTCTGGAGGCACTTTGGAATTGTATGGATAAGTGATAATTTGTTTTTTTTTATGTATTTTAAGCTCACGCTGATATACCCGCATTTAGCAGCGCAGCGGAGGGAATCTAGTGTTAAGGCACTCCGTTCTCAATATCCGTCCAATTTTCGAAGTTTCAGTTGAGTTGCGTAACCCAATGCTGCACTTTGTAGTTAAAAAATACTTAGATTTCAACTTAAGCAAAGAGAAATAGGTTAATACACTCCGTTTCCCATATGTATGAACGAGACGAAACTTAAATACTATAATTAGTTAATTATTATTTACGGCATGTCCATATCACTCCCGGGGAGAGCACGGCACAGTGTTTTTTCTCGTTTTATATTAAAATCGGGCGAGCCAAGGAAATTGTCAGTCAGATAGGAAATTGCTAGCGCCTTCGCTCCGTCCGCGTCGTGACTGGCCTTTATAGCAGCTTTTGATTCCTTTTATTTATTCTTAAAATGTTTTTTTTTGTATTTTTAAATACTAATTTTGACGGTAACTACAAATATTTTTTTCAATAAACTACTAAATTAAATCATTTTTGTATTCGTAGCGATATATTGTATTTATTTAGATATCATTCATGCAAGAAGGTATATTCTAATGATTCTAATGAGTCACTTATTCAGTATTCCCATAAGTATTTTTTCTATATCCCCTAAAAGAGATTTCAATACACAACTGTTTTATATATTGTATATATTTAGTGTCGCTTTTAGTCATTTATTTATTAATTATCGTGTTACAGTGCCTTTTCACTTAATTTATTTTCTAAGGTAGTTTTAAAATGTCTTTTTGTAGTTCTATATATAATATTAATTACAAAAGTAATGTTGTAAACTAAACTAAAAGTACTTTAATATCGATTCGCAGTAATTATATAATTAAATTTATATTAAAAAAATATATTTTTCTAGGTCTAGCCTTAGTAAACTAACTAATGGTTAATGAGCCGGACTAATAAACTTTGTATTATATTTTGCAACTGTTTTTAAAGAAACCCTGATAGTATTGTTTAAAATTGAATATTTAAATATTTATGCTTAAATCCATAAAAAGATACTTTCCAATAATTTCTATAAACATTTTTTTGTCGTTATTGTAGCTAAGACCAGAGTAAAAAAATAAAAGAAAAATCCCCCAAGAATCAAACTCACACTCGTCTCGTTATAAAATAAAATTTAAAACGTCTCTCTCATCTCATCTTTTTCCCACCATTATTTACTTAAACAGTCAACCACATACATTGCAGGAGTTTTCTTCTGTCGAAGACATTTACCGCCCGCCCATGTTACGTAGACCTCTCAGTTCAACTAACTTACCGTTGGAAGGTCCATTTTCTTTAAAAGCTCGAGCGGTGTGGTAGTTCTCGTTAAAGTGGACAGTTATTTATTTTATTTGCGTCATTTTTGCCTCGACTCCCCCCTTTCCTTTCGCGGATCGTTTTTGTTGCGCTGTAACGTTGTCTAGTGGCCTGGAAATTTAAATTTTAGTTATTTTAATAGTTATTTAAACGTTTTTTCTATTTATTTAATTATTATAATATAATTGTGGGTATGTTTTAACGGGAATGACGATTTTTTATGTTAAAGTGTATCTCATAATAAATTGTCATAGCAAACATGGCAACCTATATTTTTGCACGCACGTATTCACGCACTCTATTTCCCGCTTTCCAGCCAATCCAGTCTTATCACCAGAGCGAGTAAAGTAAAAATAAGAAATGCATTCCTCCGATTGAAAATAGAAAGCGTTTAGAGTCAGAGGCTGTAACCCGATATAAATTGTTAAAGCAAAAAAATAATAAATAAAACAAATTTTACAGTAGCGGCGAAGGCAAGAAACGAAGGCGGACGTCCAGCTATCTTTTTGTGAGACTTTCAAATAATTGTATAGATAACAGAACAAAGAACTCAACCCCCCCCCTGCCCCCACGGTGGGCGGGAAGACATTTTTACTGTCTCGAGGACCCTCTTTTAATAAGTAATGCTTAGCGTTTAATTAAAGAAAAACTTGTTGGTTTTTTTTTATTTATAAAATACTAAGTGGGGAACGAAGTAGGTATCTTTACACTAGGTTCCCTATGTCTGGCCTGGAATATCCCGAATATAGCAAGGTAAACAAAGGGAACTAAGCGCTGAGATACTTTACTTCCAATTACCGCATAATTTGCGAGATTTAGCGTGTTGAGTGACGGAGCTGAACGCCATACGTGTCTAGTTACCAGAGCGAGATAATGAAAATTCATCATATCTAGTGTGAATCGAACGTAAACCGTCGCGTTTACAATCAGACGCTGTGCCACTGCGCCATGACCGCTTCATCGAGCTAGACTAAACAAAGCATTAAGAAAACGTCCAAAACTTAATAAAATTGACTGAAACCATAAAATTGATGAAATATTTTATATGGTTGTGATGATACCTACCTACCTACTGTTGATGTTTTTTTAAAGGGGTATTAATATATATAGAGATGTCGTCTCTTTCAGGGTTCGAATAAGAAACTCATCTTCTGTCAACAGCTCAGGTGTCGTAAAATATAACCACCCATGCCTATCTTGACATGGAATGGCACTCATAGGTAACTATTGGGCAACATCAGGTATTGTCCAATTTGGTCGTTGTGAGGGTTTCATACCCAAAGAGTAAAACGGTTGAACAGAACCCTATAACTAAGACTGCTGTGTCCGTCCGTCTGTCACCAGGCTGTATCTTATGAACCGGAAAATTGGCGGGCAGTGGAGAACAAAGTATCTCAATTCTCAGTAGATTCTCTCTGCTACCCTGCTATGCGAGAAAATGCGTGAAGCTGTTCTATTTTACTTATTATAAAATATTACTTACAATATAATATAATAGTAATTAAACTTTAAAATATATACATAATATATATAATATAAATAATACTTTAATTACTTTCCTCAAATTTGTCTATAATTGACTAAGAAAGGCGGCTATGGGCAAGGCCGTTTTCCTATATCTTATAAAACAAAGTCGCTTTTCGTGTCTGTCTGTTGTTTCTAACTCTTCTTCTTCTAAACCACCCAACGGATTTCATTGCGGTTTTCACCATTAGGTCGAGTATTTTTCGTAGAAGGTTTATATATAGTTTATNTGAAGTATAAGGACCGGTGTGGACGATGGAAAAATTAAATATTATTTTTTATCATAGTAATTATTTTCTTTTATAGAACATTTATTTTTTTGTTATTTTATTTATTTAAAAAATAATAAATTTTATCCACAGATTTTATACAAAGCTGCTGCGTTGGTGTTCCTACTTCACAATAATAAGCCGAAGTAAATAACTGCTACAGCTGTTATTATTTTTTTTATTAAATTCATTTGCAAATTTGTCCAAACGGTGAAAGAAATTAAACTTAAAGTTGAAAACAATAATTTAATCTTTGATACATTTTGTTCATTTACTTCATACAGTGTTTGCATTGGCGCCTAAACATAAAATAAATAAGCACAAATAAAAAAAACTTCAATTTAATCTTCCCCATCGACATATTCTAATTTAGATTTTAAATTTAAGAATCGCAATTAGCGATTTAATGTGTACAGAGCCTAACGGGTGGGGTTACCATCTGTTATTGGAATGGTAATGATAGCCTCTGACGGTTGTTACGGCTCGTAACAGATCATTTGCATTTTTCTAAGTTTTCTTTAAGAAAAAACGAATTAAATGGCGACAATCTAAGTAAAATTAAGTAATTTTTATATTAGTTTCATTTGTTATATTTCACACGACGGATTGAATATGTATAATTCTATATAATATTCTGAAATGGTGTATATTTAGATTAACGAAATGTCTTACATATAATTTAATCAAATTTTACAAATCTTAAATTCATATAAAACTTTTATTGGTTATTAGATATATTTCGTAGAGTATGTAAACGAAATCTAGTCACTATTATTTTTTTCTGATTTAGTGACAGGTCACTATGTTATACTCTCATAGCTATAATTGCTACTATACTGTTAAACATAGCACAGATATTTAATATTAACACTATTATACTATACTTTTACATTATATTATACTATATAAGTTTAACTTTTAACAGGAAAGTGGGAATCGGAGTGTGTTATCACTAGATTCTGCTACCTTCTCTACAATTTGAAAGAGAAAGCGTGATATTATATTTATTTAATTAAATTATCCAAAATTGCGTTTAGATAATGATTTAACTATGTCTCATAAACATCTGCTTAACTGCCGTTTCATCTATGTCCAGTTACCTACAGAAGCTGTAACGGCTACGGCTGGAATAAAATTGTATTAACTTTTCATCTCCGAGTCGCCCGCCCTCTTAATCTTATAATTAATGAACAACTATATAGCGTTATTTATTTAATAGATTGTCGATATTTTCTTTATATATTTATTTAATTGAATAATAGAAACTTTTCTTATATGATAAATTTTAAAAAAGTATATAAATAAATTCCAAATACTCTACTATTTGAAGTATTTTAAGAAGTTTATAAAAGTAATTATTACTTTGTTCAGTGTCACATCTATCTAAGAGAGCTGTCTATAGGGGTGCACAAATTATCTTAATTTTTCATCTCACAGTCGCCCGTTTTGTAACTTTGTAAAAACAAATTTAATAGTATTGTTATTAATAACTTTATATAAATAATTAGGAACGTATTTAGAGTACGTCGTGGCACAGTGAGGTGGATATATGGTGCATTCGACGGTTGTAGGTTCGCGTCGTATTTATTACGTTATGAATGTTACAAAATTATCTATATCCTGTCATATCATATGAGAGTTATATGAGAATCTAAACAAAAAAAAGATAGAAAAGTTTTCTTTTAGGATCATTGGCTACCAAGGAGAGGAATGAATAGATTCAATTTGATAGCCAAGCGAAACTTAGCCTTTGCTAAGAAGAATCTTTAGTAAAGATCGTAGCACATATTACGAGTTATGTTAATTTATTATGTTAATTTTTCATTTACTACTTATTTTATTGAGTAGGGAAAGTCAACGCCGCCCGTTACCCCGTTACCAGAGCGACGAAACGAAAATGAATGATTCAACCAAGTGAGAATCGAATCCATAACCGTGGCATCCATTTTTACTCAGACGTTGAACCACAACGACCTCAAAATAATGTTATTTCTTTAAGTCATTATAGTTGCATTTACCAACTTGTGACCAAGCCAAAAGAAGCATTCTCATTAATTCCACTTTCGTCTCAAATAGAATAGCTTCGCCCGCCTCATAATTACAATGAAAGGAATACAAAGTATAAATAAAAGTATAAATATAGTAGATACTTTTAGTAGCCCGTCGTGGCACAGTGGAACGGTATCTGACTTTAATCGCACTGGGGAACGGTAATGTAATGGGAATGTTTTAACATTACGTTCCCAGGTTCCTGCTATGGGCGGGATACAGCGTGAAGTTAAAACAAACAATAATGACACGCAATGTCTCGAAAATTAGAAGGAAAGTGGACACGGAGTGTCTTAACACTTAACTGGCGGAGAAAAACGTATGTAATTTTGGATATTTTTGCAATATTTTTTTTCAAATAATAGTTTAGCTTATTATACTTTTAAACATTTACACGGCTTTTAAAACAGTTCCTTTAAAATTTGGATCCCTAGTTCTTATAGTTTCTTTTTATACTTCAAAGTACAAAACAAGCCTATGGAAAAAGCATGTAAATCGATCACTATTATCTCTCCCTCTGATTAAAAAAAATAACAATAAATAATCTCAAGTATAATTAAATTATATATAATGTTTATATAACGTAATTAATATATTTTTTATCTGTGTCCAGTCTATAATACCTTCTGGCTGTCTGTAGGGAGGGCGCTCAAATTGTCTTAATTTTTCATCTCGGAGACGCCCGCCTTCCTCCTTTCATAATTGTTTTTAATTTAAGCGCGGAATGAGAAAAGCCGAAGTTTCTAAGAGAAAAATGGACGGATCAAATTGCTGAAGATAAAAATATTTAGCTTGGAAAATTTATTACTTCATTATTTAATTTTTCTAGTGATATTAAGTTTCTTTTGTTTAAGTTATAATTCTTGTTGTCTTGTAGTGGTCTAATTATGGGAAAAGTGAAACAAGGAGTGTTGCGTTTCAATTATAATATCGATTTCTTTTATTCAAGATTTTAGCTTATATCTTTATTTTAAAATATAATAAAATAACTTCTCTGCTCTCAGCAAAGCATGCTGACAATTAAAATCTAAAAATGAAATGAAAATGTAGAATTGAGTTAGAAAAAATAAGCAATAAATACATCAATTAATATGAATAAAATATATCTCGTCATTATACAGTCTGAGATGGACACTAGCCAACCCAGGAGCTAGACTTGTACGAGACCAGACCAGACCAGAGTAGGAAAAAAACTATTGTTCCTATCTGGCGCGCCTCCAGCCGTCTGTCTACGTTTCCTTAAAACCCACAAAATATGTTTCAATTCGCATTTAATGTTTTCTTTGCAGTTGGCGTCTTTGCGAAATTTAATTTAATGCTGTAAAGTGGCCTAACTTAGGTTTTAAAATTGTTTTCTATTTCACTAATATAGTAAAATAACAATAATCATTACTGATATTGAGCAATCGGTTACATATTATTACAAAATCGATATTTAAAAAATTGTTTTTATATGAAATATTAGCATAAAATACTCTATTATATACATTTTTATAAGGTTTTATGAAAAAATAATTTTATGAGTTGGGCCAAGTTAATGGTGGGAGTCTGATTTATAATTTTACAAGCGATATTTATTTGCGATGCTGAACAAATTTATTGTGGTCCAGAGGCTGTGCGCCTTGAATTATGATGTATCTAGAAGTTATGTTTCCTTACATAACTTAAAGCTGTGTACATTTTCTTCACCCTTTGAATTCTTAAAGATAGAGCTACCTACCCTCATTTTTTCACTGTTCATTCATTGACAAAATAAATAAAATTTTTGCTTTTGATTAATTGATTAATAAATAAGACAACTAAAGTGGTCTACATTTTGAGTGAAATATAGTCCTCATTAGCCTTGCCAGAGCTGGGACTTTAAAACAACTTATTCCCTCGAACCGGAATAGAACCCACAATTACTAACGTTGTCCCAAAGTTCCAAAAAGTAAAATATTGAAATTAAAATATTTCCTTTTACATAAGAAACTTTTTTAAACATGCAAAATATAAAAAAAAAATTAAATAAGGGCGATATCTTCACGAATCGAAATGTACAATTTACGGGAGCAAATTTTAAATTATATACCGGCAACGCCATGGAAACAGATGTACTTACCTAAGGGTGGCAAGTTTTTGTAAGAGGGTGAATCACAACCCCTTTTTTATTTTTTATCGGCGCACAATTTCCGAGTGAAATTGTGACACTGACGTTTATATAGATAATTTAAGATTTTTAATTTAAAAAAATCTGTGTTAGTGCCTTGGATGTTTGTAATAATTGTTTTTTTATATTATGAGTTTTGAGCTATTTAAGTATTAGTTTTAGTTTAAATAGTTGTCTTTGGCTTGAATTATTCTAATTATGTTGATATCAAAATAATATATTGATCAAATTTTAATAATTTTAAAGTGAATTCCTTTGATACTATATAAATACATGAAATTAATAAGTATAAAAAAATAAAATGCTATATGTTAGGTCTCCAACAACAAAGGTAAAAATGTCTTTGCAAAATTCTGAAAAAGTGTTATAAAAATCATATTATTTCGAAAGTTCCGCTTTACGGAAGCCACGTAATGTCTACTTCCGGCCTCACAGGATGTACCGCCGGATGACGCGTACGTAGCTTGTGTGACGACAATTACATTACTGTTAGAACTTTATTTTGTTTCTAACGAAATTGTTTAAAAGATTTAAATAATAGAGCAAAGATAATTTATCCTTTTGTACCTGGGATTGTTATTAAAACAAGTTATAGCGATATTATCTAAACTTCATGTTGTATCCCATATATATCCGGGTTAGTTGCACATAGCTGCTAAAACATAGTGTCAAGACACTAAGTTCCCCACGCACTGCTCTTTTGTTTTTCTTTTCGACTAAGTATCAACATATATAATATAAAATACCCTATAAATTACCAAAATCATCATATAGTGTTGAAATCTTTTTTGAAGTAACCTACTTTTAGTTTCCACAGCACTTTGAGTGTTCAAACTTGAAATATAGACTATTAAACTATTCCGCGCACCGAACGTTCAAAGTTGGCGGTGAAAAATTCGACTTTCGAACATGGACGTTCGCAAATTAAAAAGTTTCGAACACTTTCCCTCTCAAACTGCCAACTATTCACGCCGCCATTTTGGTTGAGCGTTTAACTTTTTAATTTCCATTCTGTCATGACGTTTCTGTATAAATGGGTGTATTTTTTTTGGTAAAAGTTTGTTTTTAATAGGATAGTGTTAAAAATGGTAGCCAATTTAAGTAAATAATTTACATTACATGATCCTTTCGTATGAAATTATACGAATGACACGAAATATGTTTTCTGATAAAGTAATATCTTAAAATATTGTTAATCACCATAATTCATTTTTAATAACTTAGCTTAAATGTCATTTATTTTTTAATCTGTTCCCATTTCAACAATTGCCTTTGTTATCTGGATTTTAAGGAGGGTGCGTCCGCTGAAGAAACGCAAAGAAAATTATAGGTACCTCCACCGTGACCCCTTGCTTTGAATCGACTCTAATGAATCAACTGCTATCTTTTATTTTAACGATTTGCATTTGTTTTTCCATTTTAAAATAAGTTGTTTCATATTTTAGGCCTACAAAGCCTTTATATAACTGGTATTTCCAACTGTGATGAAGTAGTGTAAAGGAATTCGTTTTAAAGATATATAATAGTAGTGCAGGTTTGATTTGATGGTATGATGCAAAAACTGTGAAAATGTTAATAAATAAAACTCGAAGATATCTTATCTAATTTTAGAAATTTAAAATCTTTAAAAAGCTTTTTTAATATTTCAGTCATACAGTCAGTCAGTCATTTTGTATGTAGATTTGAGTCTGGATGTATTTACTTATACATATACATATATAGGGCACACAGAATAGTTCCGTTTTCTAATAAGAATCACTTACTTGAACTACATCTATTAACCTCCCTAATAAGTTATAACCAGACTTTTAATAATTTAAAAAACTTAATAATTTTTTTCTTAAAATTAGGAAATGTTAATTGACAAAAAAATATATTTTCTAATACTTATGAAAATGTACTATTATAATGTAGGTCTCTAGCATAAAACCAAAATATCAACTCATTTCCTCCAAAGCACTCAAAGAGAGGCCAATGGAAATACAAAACAAAAAACAATCGTGACCAGCTTACAAAGTATCACAAAGATTAGCTAAACATATTTTATTTTCTTGCGAAATTTGAATCCAGTAAAATCCAGAGAGTCATTACGAAGAGATAAAATTTAAATTGCAAAACTCCCCCTTTGGAAAAAAGCTGAGATGGGCGTCAAAAAACCTAAGGCCGAGGCAACCTCTTCGCATTTTATAAATATATTGAAAACGCGATAATTGTGGGTTCTATTCTCACTCGGGGGATTATTTTTTTCGTGGAATAAGACAAAGCGTGGGGTTAAGTTCCGCCACTCAACACGCAATATCAACCGCAATATCAATATCAAAAAGTCAACAGATCCTTATCCTATCCTATCCTTAACAGTACATTGCCTCTGCCTATATGCGGGATACAGCGTGAAAAATTTTTGTTGTCATGTTATGATATTTTAATTTATTATGAGATATCAGGTAAAGATAGATATGTAGAAAAAATATATTTTGAAATACTTTAAAACAAACAAAAAATAAAAATAATTATAATAATCTCCCTTAGAAAAAGTTGGGATGGGCGTCGAGAAACCTAAGGCCGAGGGCGAGGCCCTCCTTCCCTTTTAAAATATTTTTACTTCGCTTGTAGCTATCAAATTTGCGCGTTTCTAATCAGAACACAAAATGGCCGACTTTACTTTTTCTAATTTGAAATTNTCAACTCATTTCCTCCAAAGCACTCAAAGAGAGGCCAATGGAAATACAAAACAAAAAACAATCGTGACCAGCTTACAAAGTATCACAAAGATTAGCTAAACATATTTTATTTTCTTGCGAAATTTGAATCCAGTAAAATCCAGAGAGTCATTACGAAGAGATAAAATTTAAATTGCAAAACTCCCCCTTTGGAAAAAAGCTGAGATGGGCGTCAAAAAACCTAAGGCCGATGGCAAGGAGGGTCCTGCTTGCATTTTATAAATATACTGTAAACGCGGTCGTTGTGGATTCGATTCTCACTGGGAGTATTATTTTTTCCGGGGAAGAAGACAAAGCGTGGCGTTAAGTTCCGTCATTCAACACGCAATATTTTGAAAATTGGGGATGCGTGGTCAATGGATCCTTATCCTTATCCCATCCTATCCTTAACAGTAGATTGCCTTTGCCTATATGCGGGATCTACTTAGCATAAAAAAGGTGTCATGCTGTAATGATATTTTCATTTATTATGAGGTTATAGGTAAAGATAGATATGTAGAAAAAATATATTTTGAAATACATTAAAACATACAAGAAATAAAAATAATTATAATAATCTCCCTTAGAAAAAGCGGATGGATTGGGATGGGCGTCGAGAAACCTAAGGCCGAGGGCGAGGCCCTCCTTCCCTTTTAAAATATTTTTACTTCGCTTGTAGCTATCAAATTTGCGCGTTTCTAATCAGAATACAAAATGGCCGACTTTACTTTTTCTAATTTGAAATTAGGAATGAGTTAATGAGAAGTTTTTGTGGAGCCAAGTTGGAAATTTGTTTTTTTTTTTGGTTATTATTTTTGTTATTACATTGTATATTAAAAAAAAAGTACAAATTCTGTAATTTCGAACCATTTGTAGGTATATCATATCAAGAAATAAATTAATTCTATAAATATATATCTATTTATTTTTAACATAATCTGTAAATAATTGTCGTAAGTTCGGTGTTTTGAGACAAATGGGCACACTTAAACAGTAAATTGGCTGAGAAACTTTTAGCGGCGAACAACGTGTCACCATGAAAAATAACACCATGATGCTTTTAACCTATGGAAGTCAATTTTGAGTTCATCTGAGACTGTCGTGGCGCAGCGGTCGTGAGTTTGATTTCTATGTGAGGGAATAATTTGTTTAATATTTTCATGTTTGTCGTTCTGGTGGATTTCGCCACTCAACATAGAGAAAAGTCTCATGACAAAATTATCTGGCTGTTTATAATAATTTTTCATAAAATGATTGATAATTCATATTATTTAGGCTTGTAAATTTGTAGTAGCAAGATTTTTCATTTTCCACTTATTTTATGATAAGTTCCAATATAAAAACAAACTATAATAACATAATTAAGCTTAAATTTAAAATATTTTTAATTTATAATATCTAATAGAATTTCAAAATAATATTTCCTACAAAAAATAATAATAAGAAAGTACTATTTTTATTATGAATAAAGCCCACATAAACTTGACGGTGTAACGAAACTTTTCAATAAACGCTTAAAGCGAGATTCCAAACAAGGCGCCCTTTTCCACTGAATCTTTTCATAACGCTGTAAATACCTATCTTTCTTAGAAATTTATCGATTTATTACTTTATTTTTTTCTTTGGGCTTCTCTCGCTTCGCCGGTAGGTAGAGCAGTAGGTAGTGTTGAACTATGACTAGGTTATTATTCTACCTACACGCAAAGCGGGATAAGTCTAAAGCTTTACAACACCTCATCAGGCGAAGATTATTGTGAAGTTATAAAGATGATTTAAATATCATTCCGACAGGAAATCGAACCTATATTCATCGCGTATACAATTGAGTCCTATCCTACTATAATACGATGGTCTTGTTATATTTGAACTTGCTTAATTAATGTTTAGCTTTTTGCTATTTGGTATCAGCTTTGGTGTTACTTCTAGGACAGTGAGTGCTATGTGGCGTTATCGACCGAAGCGGAGATATAAATATAACTTAAATATTATTTCTTCGAGTAAAAATCGAACCCATAACCTGTCGCATTCAGATATACGCTTTTCCAGACTCGCCACGACTGTCTTCTCATTACATATAACGTTGTTTAATTAAAAAATCGTGTCGACTCCCAAATAAAATCAATCTCGGGCATCGCAAGTTTTTCTCGTCGCCCTTCTGAGATTTTCCTCATAATTATATTTGTGTCGTTACAAACTTTTGATAGATCCCCCTTCCGTTCGGATCCGACGCTCATTTTGTATAAAAACGACTTGTATACTTTAAATCAGTATCTTATTGGATTATTTAATCTAACTGTAGGTATATATATACAGTAGGTAAATTTTCGTTTCGCCCTTTTTCTGAAGTATGGAGTTTTGTTTAAATTTTGATTTTTTTTTCTGTTACGGAAGTAGATGTAAGAGAATAAGAGAAGTATTTATTTGTTTATTAATATCTATTTGTAGTTAAAATTTAAAATAATATATTTATTATATTAACAACGATCTTTTCTTATAATATGCCAGTGTCATTTGGATATAGGAACTGCGGTACTCCGCATTTAAGTAAAAATTTTGCAGAAAAAAAATTTTATACATAAAGCTTTTCGTACAGTTATTAAACTTGTATAGGTAGCAGTATAAAGCTGTATTATTCTTTACCTATAGTAGTTCTAGGTTAAAAGCACATGCGCTTATTATAAGATTACCTTAAAGACGTAAAATGGAAAGTCTCGTTTGTTCCCGTTTTCGCAGGAATTTCGAGAATTCCGATTTTAGTGCTCCCCTACAGTCCCTAGCCTACCTAACAAATATTGACTTTCAAATTTCAAGTCTAATAGAATCTGTAAAAAAATAACCAAACCGACGCCATTATAGCGCATTCAAATCTAAAATAACCGTTTAAATTTAAAATAGTAATTTATTCCGTTATATAAAGTTGACGTGAAAATTTGCAACTCTTTATAAATGGGTGGGTGATGGTAAATGGAATGATTTATCACTAAGTTTCTCAGTCGTAGATTAAAAAATATAATATTATATCTATGTATATATATATGTTATTTATTGTTTATTATTATATTTATTTATATAAACATTTATTCGTAGTATATATATATGTATATATATGTATGTCTATGTATTTTATTTTTATTTCTACTATTAAATAATCTCCTGCAATTTAATGCACCACCCACCATCTTTTTTATACAACTCCAACGACCGAAGGTTGCCTGGAAGAGATCGCTTTAAGCGATAAGGCCGCCTTATTGTACATGTTGTTTCTATTTATTTTGTATATAATTTTTGTAAATTTGTTATGTGCAATAAAGTATATTGTATATTGTATTGTATATATAGTCGTAGATCTAACAACTTAAATTTAAATGGAATGAATTATTTTTAATAAAATATAACTAATTCAATTTAAATTTCACATAATCTAAAATCCTTTTTGTATCAACCAAAACGATAGCGAGTTGAAAGCCAAAATAAAACAAAAGAAAAGTCTTTAATAAATGTGAAAATTTTCCTTCAAACTGAACTGGATATTTGGTTAGGGGCCATTTTTAAGAAAGCCAGGGGGGGTCGCCCTCCACCCCCTCCCCCGAGACGCCCACGAAAAAGCGTTAAGAACAAAAATGCGGGCCAATGACGAGCCACCCCTAAGATATCGATGGCGGGGGCGCTTTTGATAAAAAGTGTATTGTATTTTTTGGTCGGTAGAGCAAAGTGTATACTAATATAAGTTATTGAGCTTTTATGATTTTTATTTAAAGATATACATTTTGTTTGATATATAGTAATTGAAAATAAGTTAACTTTAATTTTATATAAATAACTAGTACAGAAACCTCTTTACATTGCGATATCAATAGAGTATTTTTTTTCCAGTTTGCAATTACTTGTAGATGTGTGGCGGAGGCTCCGCCGAACTTTTTTAATAGATTGAAATGAAAATATTTTAATTATGATCGTCCCTCTTATAAGAATCGAACCTACAACCATCGTGCTTATAGTTAGGAACTTGGCAACTACGTCACATGGACTGTCCGACTGCTTGTTTCTTACATAGCTAGAATATGATTTTTTTTATAAATATACTGTAAATTGCTTACCTGAGTAAACTATAACATTTTAAAATTTAAATTTAAACTGATTTCAAAGCACAAGAACACCACGACATGGTCAAAACACAACTGACTTAACCGTACACTACTGCATGGGGTCAAAAGTTGTCTTACCGGTTATCTTGTAGGGGTCCATACAAAAGATAGTAAGGGCTGGACTGGACAATAGAAGCACCTTTGCCAAAGGGTTAGCCGATATGTAATAATAATGAATCACATTATAATATTTGGACCTATTTAAGTAACCATTGCATCTATTGTGATTGCGAAACTGACCTGACCGGTTCTGGCAGTTTCTAGGGATGTTCGTGTGTTGAGGGGAATGTAACGGATTTTAGTTTTTATTTTAATTTATTATTTTATAGTAAATTAAGCATGGTTATATTAGAAAGTTTCTTTGAATACAGCTGTTTATGAGTTTTTAATGTTTAAATTAATAAATTACGTTATTATTTTCAATTTTTTTTATTACAATACTAAATAAAATTTTACAATAAAATAAATGTAAAGAGAACAAATGTTCTCTTTTTTCTCTTTTCTTATTATTAACATTTGTTTAACATAAAAAATATTTTGCGTAAAACATTGCAATTTTTGCAAAAATAATTGCCGGATCGGTTTCAAGCCCAGCTATTCAAAATTGTTAAAATTTTATATAAAATATAATTAACTATCGACAGTCGATAAATCCAAGCGTCCACTAGTTAGCTAACTTCCGTAATAAAAAACAACAATTAAACGTGAAGAATCGTCCACACTACAAAGGCCGCATTTGCATTCCGGCACAACCGGTTCTCACGAGGGGTGCCACATGTCTCTATTTGACACCTCGTGGGCATTCGCAGGGTTGGGTTGACCCTGAGTGTGACCGAAAGCTTATTGCGTTAGAATATTTAAATAATGGTTAAAATAATTTAATTACAATTTTAAATTACAAAATAATTAAAAATAGTATTTCAAAATATATTTTTTTGTCTGCCTCTTGTATGGTTACAATCATATTTTATTAGCATAATATGAAAATAAGGTCAATCTGTGAAGCTCAAAGTAGCTTGTCTGTCAACTTAGATTTTATATGATATTAATAATAGAATAGAACAGATTCTGTTCAGTAGTATAAGCGTGTGACTGCAGTCGTGGTTGTGAGTTCGATTCATGAGAATCGACATCTCGGGGAAATTAAATATTAAATTTCATTTCTTTGCTCTGTCTGATAACAAGGCAAAGTTCGGCGTTGAGCTCCGCCACTGAACACGTATTGCCTCGAGCTGTGGAAAGTAGGGAACGTAGTGTCTTAACACTAGGTTCCCTCTGGCTACCATGCTATCTATAAGCGGGGTGCAGCGAGAAACTGAAAATAACAATAATTAGAAAAATATTATTTTTATTAGGACAACTAACACACATAAAAATAGCAAAAAAAAATAGGTGATTTTAAATTACTTACCAATATTAACTTTTTTTATCTCATACAAAAAAAGACTATAAAATTAAAATTTACTTTTTAAATCAGTACTTTATAAAATATTTTTTTCATTATACACGCTTCATATCTACGGAACAAAGTGCTACGCCGTAGGCATAATAGCATTATTACTTAAAAGAAAAACTGAACTCGTGGAGTAGGTACTAGGACGTCACCGTGATATAGTTTATTTGACTAACGATTGTATACGAATCTGCCTTGAATAAATATTTTTATTTATATTATACGAGTGTAAGAAAATACAGTTTTATATATTTTTATTTATTGTATAAAATAAAGTAATTTGTAAATGTTGTTTTTTATTTGAAAAGTTAGACAAGTAGTTTAATTTTATACTTTATTAACAAAATATGAAATAAATGCGCAAAGTTGGGAGAACAATCTGTCTCTACAGTAAACATCATAGAGAAACAAATATAAATCATCTTAACCTGACAAATATCACTAAATATCAAATTTAAAAATATACTACATACTTAAAACAAGAATAACAAAAGTGCACAACTATTCTATTCTACAGTAGTTCAGTGCAGCATCCCATTCAAAGGAACAATGAAAGACAAACATTATCTCAACGGACGCGCCTAATAAGACATGCATCTAAATGACAATGGCCGTTCTATAGAGTTTTTTTTAACTCGCTGGGGCATTTTTGTATAGCGCTAACGTTCTAGGGTTAATAGTATCCCTTTATAATTAGTATTATTTTCTTTAAGACGTTAGTTAATGATTATTATTTGTATTAAGAATTTATATTTTTTTTAGTGTTTATCTATGGGCTTAAATCTCATTTTATGATATATTTGCTATTTTAAATTAAACTCTTGTAACTTGCTGAATCGTGTTTATTGTGATATATAAAAATGTAATTTGTATTTCTTTTAGAATGTGGAAAAATCTGTAACTCAAAAGATTGGATATGTTTGGAATTGCACATCGCTGACACGTAAAATTTTTGTTTTCGTTTTTAATAATAAAGGCTGGGTTTAAGGTTTCTTCATTTGACAATGACACAAAAACTAAAAGAGTCATTTTAAAAATAACTTTTCCATTTCATGTCATGAAAATAAACATATTAGGTACAACTTAAGTCACTTATGTTTGCCATAAATATGCTGATAATACTTAAAATCATTATCATTAAGAATACAATTGATGTCATTATAAAGAGAAAGTTATTTTATTTTACATTATATAATTTCAATTGAATTTTTTTAAGACGTGTAATTTACACAAAAGTGTAAATTAAAACTGGTTATGGTTCTGTGCGCTGTGCGCCACGAAGACCGGTAATATTTGATATATTTAGTTATAGTCATAGTATTTTTAGCAAGAAACCGTAAGCAAGGAAGTTTACAGGTTTTCTTATAAAAATATAATAAATAAATTACCTGCTGCTTGGCCTACACTTACGCCTTATCAATAAGTAAAAAACGAAATAGACAAATAAGTACTTTTTTCGTTCAACTAAAGAATTTCTTCAACAATACAAGTGTAGAAACTTAT
Source organism: Heliconius cydno galanthus (assembly GCA_036379175.1). Lineage (NCBI taxonomy): Eukaryota > Metazoa > Arthropoda > Insecta > Lepidoptera > Nymphalidae > Heliconius > Heliconius cydno. The sequence continues at coordinate 1,562,458 of JAKRZM010001267.1, forward strand.
AATATTTATATTGCCACGTAGTGTTGAATAGCTTAACTAAATATTTAGTGACATCTGTCGATGAAAAGATCAATCTTATGCTGCCATCTATTGTTAAATAGACAAGTTAAAGACGCTAGCGCCATCCACTAACGAAAAGAATACTAATACAACTCTGCCACCTTTTGACGAGAAGATACAACTTTAATATTTTTCTAAATATTTCAAATTAAAAAAACTATATTTTTAAGTGGACATTATTTATATTACTTAAATGATTAGTTCAACATATTTTATATTATTCCAAACTAAATATACTATTCATTTACTGAGTTAGCACTACTTCCCTCTAGATGGCGATACGAGTGAATCAAAAAGCTTTATCCAACCCTTATTCTAAACGTTACCAAACTATTCCTTCGTAAATGGAAATATTTCAATGAAGATTACAAAGCACAAATAAATTAATATAAGCAGTTTGTTAGAACATTTTTGTGATAATATTACAATTATAATATTTAGTAATAATAAAAAAGTCAGCTTCACTTTGTATCGCATACACAGCAGGATAGGCAGAGGGAACCTAGTGTAAAGGCACTCCATACCCCACTTTCTGCCGAATTCTAGAGGCATTGCGTGTTGAGTGGCAGAACTCAACTCCACGCTTTGCCTCGACACCAGAGCGAATAAATAAAAATATAAACGTAAATAAATATTTCACTTTTTCTACTGGAGATCGAACCCACAATCATCGTGTTACAGTCACACCCTTGTGCCACTGCGTACGACGGCATCAATATAAGTATAAATAATATAACTCAATAAATTTGTCTTTACGTATTTCCTTATATATTTTACTCCGTAATTGACTGCTTCTTGACAGTAGATACCCTTAGTTTGCTATACGGGAAAAATAACAAAACTGAAAAAAATGTACATCTCATTATTACTAGAGGACCCGTTGACGGGTATTATATATATATATTGTTAAATATATGGTAGTGTGTGTAATATTTAATTTATAAATATTATGCATTACTTAAAAAATACCTGTATAAATTTCTTACTCTTCCGTCCACACAATTTTCACAAAAAGGGGTACAAATATGCTTCATGTAGTAATTTAATCATTATACAAGCTATCGAACATATTGTTAAAAAAAATGATGCTTTCTTATTTTATCTTCATATTTAAATGTATTCTATACAAAAGCCTAATAAATATTTTAAAAAGTAACATTTGAATTTAATGTCATTAAGCTCAGTAAGACAAAACTCAGCATCACACTTCATGTATGTACCTAAGTACTAAAATAATTTTGTTAGGTTCACACTGTATATACACACATATAGCAGGTTAGGCAGAGAAAAGAACTTTGTGCTTAAATACTCCAGAACTTTTCGAATCAATTTTTAGAGGCTTTACGTGTCAACTCAACGCCACGTTTATTCATGTTACTAGAATGAAGAAATAAATATATTAAATAATTCATTCCCTCGAGTCGAAATTGAACCCAAAACTATATAGAACCCAAATATTTACAGTTAGACATATCTGAGTAAGAATCGAACCCATAGCCGCTGCATTAACAATCAGATGCTTTGTCACGACAGCCTCACATCATGTACTAAAGGAACAATATCAAATATAACTGTAAACAGAAACAAAACTATAGAAAAAAACGTTTAAAAATACAAATTTAAAGTTAAACAAAAAATTATCACCCAAACACCCTGTACACAAGCTTAATGATTGACACCAAAAAAAAAGAAGCGCCCAACACTCAACAGGTTAAATAAATTAACCAAACAAGCCAACTACGTAGCAAATTACCGGACAAATTGCCGTGTTTAAAAAACGAGCTGAAAAAAGAAAAAAAAACCGCGTGTTAACAAGAGGTCGGAGCCAGTGAATTAATCACTGTAATAACCCGGCGGGATCCGGGAAAAAATCTGTTCGCCGCAAGCGTGAGTTCCGGTAGCGGTGGGAAAAAAATGGCCCGGGACTTTTATAGCTTTATTTACGACTGTCCCGTTCGTGAATGGGTACAGCGAGGCTACTATATGGGGAGAATGAAATTGTAGTTTGTGTAAGCTTTTTGTATATAGTTTGATATTATTGTAGGTAATTTTTTTCGTATTTCCTCTCTGGTACAAAACGCGGCGTTTAGTTCCGCCACTAAACACGCAATGCCTCTAGAACTCGGTGGAAAATGGGGACCGGAAGTATCCAGGTTCCCTTTTCGTATCCTGCTATGTGCGAGATACAGCGTGAAGCTAAACAAATATAATAATTACAATAATTTAAACAATATAAATTATAAGTTTTATGAAAAATTTAAAATTTAACTCAAAGTAAGGTTAAAAAGCCCGCGTTACGGCCCTCAGGAGGTGTTAAAAGGTCCCTCTAATATAAAGTTGCGGGTTATTTATATGATGCGAAGTGGAGAGAGGGAAGTTTGGAAAAGCACGACTTGTAGGCTCTGTACATATACTTGGGATTTTGTCATATTTTTATGTATATACATATTAAAATATAGAAATAAGTAAAAAAATGGAATTTCTTCTTAGTTTTTCTTTCAAACACAGGCGTGATATATACCTATCCTAAATTCTATAAAGCAGACTTTAAACTTTCATAAAAGCAGCAAAGCTTGAGAAAGCTTAGTAGACTTAGAAGCCTTCTAACCTTTCTCAAGATACTTGACCTGCTATTGCTACTTGTAATGTAAATATNACGGTTCTAAGTATTTTTTTTTCAAGAAATTTTGTAAATAAAAATTTAAATAAAAAAATAAAAAAATATATTATTCGGACAACTCATGAAAAGTGTAATTTGGGAAATGTGTAAGTGTAAGTAAGTGTGTAAGGTATAAACATAAGACTGAAAATGTGACGGTTGTGGGTTTAATTCCCATCCACCTTGGAGTTCCGCCACTCAACACGCAAATGCCTCCACAATTCGGTGGAAAATGGGGATCGGTAGTGTCCAGGTTCCCTCTTTCTATCCTGCTATGTGCGAGCGTGAAGCTAAACAAATATAATAATTACAATAATTTAAACAATATAAATTATAAGTTTTATGAAAAATTTAAAATTTAACTCAAAGTAAGGTTAAAAAGCCCGCGTTACGGCCCTCAGGAGGTGTTAAAAGGTCCCTCTAATATAAAGTTGTCGGTTATTTATATGATGCGAAGTGGAGAGAGGGAAGTTTGGAAAAACACGACTTGTAGGCTCTGTACATATACTTGGGATTTTGTTATATTTTTATTTAATAATATACATATTAAAATATTTTAAAAGGTACGTTTTTACGTTTAAAAATCCATACAAGTAAAGTTATTGGTGAGAAACATTTATATTATTCTAAATAATTTCAAGCTTTACCATATATAAGACTTATTCCTGGAAATAAGTACAAAAATGGAATTTCTTCTCAGTTTTTCTTTCAAACACATGCGTGATACATACTTATCCTAAATTCTATACGCCTGACTTTAAACTTTCATAAAAGCAGCAAAGCTTGAGAAAGCTTTGTAGACTTAGAAGCCTTCTAAGCTTTCTCAAGATACTTGACCTGCTACTGCCACTTACAATGTAAATATATAGTATGTAATTATATTAATATACGACTACGTAAATATAAAAACGTAAAGAAAGTGTAAAATATGAAAATATTACATTCATATCATACGAACCATCAAACAAATATTATTGGCTGAGTCAAGTAGAGTAGATAGATATCGCTCTCCACATTCTGCTTGATATCGACAGATACCGCGTTCTAAGTTGCGGAACTAAACGCCGTAACATGGGCAAATATTAATGAAATTAAAATACATTTTATAATATTAAACATAACTATTTCTAAATTTTTTCGCAATACTAACAAAACGTTAAAAATAAAGTAAAAAAGGGAATATAAATTAGTACTGCCGTATGTTTTACAAATGTGTGTATGAAGTGAGAATATTTAACTGGCACTTAGACGTCCGTGCGCGTCGTGTTCCGGCTTTTTTCCGGGACCAGCTGTGGATGCTGTGGAGATTGGGGTACACGGAGATTTAATGTAAAATTTGCTTTTATAACTTTTAAAAAAATCCTACAGAAAAAGAACGCCTAACGAGGCACATCTTGTGACTGTAAACAATATGGTTTTAGGTTCAATTCCCACTTTGGGGAATGAATTACTGTCACTTCCCCGCTCTGATATTAATTCAAAGTCTGGCTTTTAGTTTCATTAGGTACTCAATACGAAACGTAGACGTTCCCCTTTGTCTATCCTGCTATAACCAGGGAAAAGGTAAAATACAAGAAAAAATATATACCTATGAGAAATTACCTCATTGTTATTTTGGTATCGTTTCCCTAGCAAATTGTTTGAGTAACGGAAACACAATGGCCAACTTTATAAGAATATTTGTTTTTTTTATGGATGTTATATGTTTAGAATATATTTTTAATATGTTTTATATCACAATTTTTTTTAATGAGCACCGAATATTATATATTCGGTGCTCATTAGAAAAAATTGTTAATGAATAACTTAATAATAACTATATTAATAAGAATTACTTATTAGAATTTTTTAAATTAAAATGCTGTCCAATTAGATTGTTGAAAACAGAATACTATATTCTTAAAAATATTATAATAAAAATAACATTGGCATAATATTTACAAAAATATAATTTATAAGCTATATTACTCTAAGGTTTCATCTAATTCCGTTCAGTAGTTTTTTCGTAAAAGTGGAACAAACATTCTCACAAACATTCATATTTATCATATTAGTAGGATAGTCTCATTGTACCTCCACCCTTAACACCTCGTTAGCATTCATCGCGTGTCTTTGTTTTCGATGTTTCAGCGCTCATTTTTCACCGCACTTCGTTCTGATTTCAGAACTGAAACATCACAGGGTTTTTATTATTTTCTTACTACTTTTTAATGAATATTTGTTTTTTTGTGTAGTTACTTATTTATGGATAACGTAAGTGAAACGGGTAACTGAATTACCTTTTGGAAGTTTCCTCTGCCTACAATGCTACACTAGGTCTACAGCACGGAGCTGAAAAAAAATTACTTACATTAGTTTAGATACTTACTTTTCTAGCAAGATATAGTCTAAAACCTGGACTAAGTTTAATGCAAGGAAAAGCTTCAGTAGAACAACAGAATGTCTTAACGCTTTTTTATATTATGTTAAACAACTGTAAAGCAAATAAGAATTCCAATAAGAAAAAAGTAGCTACATCAAATAATTTAGTTATATTTGATTTTATTAATACCTATATAATGACATCAAATATAACTTTCATATTTTGGCTAAAATATTATAATAGAATATAAATGCATATACAATAATTTAACTCTGGTCGCTTAAAAGGTTAGATTTTGCTTATGATGAAACATGTTTGTTTCCATTGATATTGGCAAAATAAATCTTCTTCGTAACTAAGCGCTTAAATATTTAAGACATAACATTTCTTATATGTTAAATTCTAAAAATAACTTATTTTTATTAAATTCTCGAGCAAATATCATCAAAATACAAACAAAGTCGAGTAAAATCATTAGTTTAACATCTCTCTATATCATATGTATATAATATAATGTATACAACGTATAGGAATAAAACAATTTTGTTGAACATTAATGTAGATAGGGCTCAGATCGTAATCAATTTAATTGGAAATTTCCTTTGATTAAACGCAAAGACGTTGTTAGAAGTTGACCCAATAAAAGGGTACCGTTGGCAATGAAAGTATGTTACTTATTTATATAGGTATATGTACCATAATTTTCCATTTTTTTCATGTTTTTATTTTTTTTCAAATTGATACTTTAAAAAAATTACACGGCCAGACGTAGGCCTGGGCCTGCATGCGACAGTAAACGCGGAAAGTTGTGCCTCCAGAAATGTCTTCAGAATTCGGCGTAAATTGTTTTAATGGGATTGTCTTAATACTGGGTTCTAGGTCCTGGGTTCCCTCTGCCTACTTTGATATGTGCGGGATAAAGCGTGAAGCTAAAAAAAGTCTATATATGTACTAAGTATAAAACTAACGCAGTCGCGGGCCACAATTTATCTACCTACATATATTTCATTTTTTTTACAAATCATACAAATAAGAATATTTGTAGGCGTCAAAAAATTAGCGCCCCCATGAAGTACCTTAAGGAATAATAAGAAATATATAAGTTTTAACAAATCTATAAGAATTTCGGCATCGCCCGATAAGAACGTAGGCTTAATTCGCTATGTTAAAATGTTTATCCAATTCAAGAGACATTGCGTGTTAAGTGGCAGAAGTCAACTCCGCGCGCTGTCTTGTTGCCAAAGCTAGGAAATGAAAATAATTAAGTTCCTCGAGTAAAAAAAATCGAACCCACAATCATCACGTAGCCTATAATAGCATAAAACTAGTGCTTAAACACTCCGTTCTCCAATTTTCGCTCATTTTAAAAACGTTAAACGGCTACGCTTATAATCTTTTCTAAATTACAAATACTAATAACAATTTTATAAATAACTTTCTTGTTTTGCAGTCAGTACAATATTCGTACTCTATATCTTAAAATTTCCACCCAGTGAACAGTGAATCTTGCGGGCGGGCAAGATTATGCCAATAAAATTTATGTGAGGCGCATAGCGGTACAGGCCCCGCGAGTTACGCTAACTACTATAGTTGCTATACTATACATACTGTAGTAAAGTTGTCTATTAATACTAGTTTTGTTAGCTTTATTATAATATTGCCTTATTTTTTAACTGATTGTAAAGGGAGAGTCATGTTTTTCACGCGATTTTTGTGTCTATATATGTAATATTCTTTTTTACCTGATATATGATCCAGAACCTAAATTTTTATGGGAATATCACAGTTAGTGTAGGCTGTAGCTAAAATTCGTTGATATAATTGTTTCCTAAATTTCATAGTTATTATTTAATTTTGCTTCTTTTTGATTTTGATAATTGATTTGATTTTCATAAAGCAATTATTTACAACAGTTATAAAACTGTTTAAGATACAAATACCGATACAAAATAATAATCTCATAATCGCAGCATCATTAAATGATTACTCTATTATTAGAATGTTAATAAAATAAATAATTAATTATAAATAAATAATAATCTAATTTTAGCGTTTTTATAGGAGGCAAGGTAGACATTACATCCCATTAGTATATTGATTGGTAAGTAAATGTTTACACTTTTATTATAAAAATACACATACGCAGCTTCTCTTACGCGGTGAAATAAAAACAATTACGACTTGTATGTTGTATAATGTAATATAGGTCCATTTATCGAATCGAAAATGGACTATCCAACACTTGTATATTGGTGGCTTAATGTGGATTAATTCATTTAAAAAAAATTAGTCATCAAAAATGTACCTATGTGTTTCGTTATCTATAGAGGTAAGAGAGACCTGTGTGTAAATTTAAAATTTTAAGTTTTTCACCTATTAAAAAGCCCAGTGAGAATTTCGCGTTTTTTATGCTTAAACTAGTTTTGTTACTTAGTAGTTCGACTTTGATAATCACTTTATTATTAGAAAGACTAAACCGTAAAGGACCACTGTATTAACTATTTCCTAACATTTCGAAGAAATCAACAAAAGTAAAATACAAATATAAAATAAATTTTAGACATTCTTTTCATTTAATATTACTTCCTATATTGTATAGAGGCATTAGTACTCCACTAGTATTGCTTATAATGTTTACAAAATTATTATTAGTTATTTACCAAAATCACACAAAAATGAAGAAAAATCTTCAATCTTTTAGCTTTTTCTTGAATTATACCCATACAGCTAAACCAAATGAGCCGTAAAACAATCTTAGAACAACTCTACGAACTCATCTAACTTTAACACCTCAGTCCCAAAACATTTTATATCAAATCATAAAGTACATAATCCGCTANGGAAATTTCCTTTGATTAAACGCAAAGACGTTGTTAGAAGTTGACCCAATAAAAGGGTACCGTTGGCAAAAGTAAAGTATGTTACTTATTTATATTATATATGTAATAATTTTTAACATTATTTCTTTATTTTTTTTTTCAAAATTTCTGCATAGCTCGATAAGAACGTAGGGTTAATTCGGTACGTTACATTGTGTACAAATATATTTTCTAATATGTTTTAAAATTATCCTATTTGTGGATAAAAATCGAAGTACAATCCAAATTTGTTACGCTGATTTTGAACAATTAGAACGATATCCAATTAAATCAGATTTACAAACAGTGCGAACCTAGTGAGGGAACCTAATTTCCGTGCATTAGGTAACTAATTTTAAAGACATTGAGGAAATTAAGTTCCTCGAGTGAAAATCGAACCCACAATCTTCGCGTAGCCGCTGCACCATGGCTTTTAGGCCTTTTTTGGGCTAGAATAAAACTAGTGCTTAAACAATCCGTTCTCCAATTTTCACTCATTTTAAAAACGGCTATAAGCTTATAACGCATACAAGCTAGTCTAAATTAAACAATTTCATACATAACTTTCTTGTTTTGCAGTCAGTACAATATTCGTACTCTATATCTTAAAATTTCCACCCAGTGAACAGTGAATCTTGCGGGCGGGCAAGATTATGCCAATAAAATTTATGTGAGGCGCATAGCGGTACAGGCCCCGCGAGTTACGCTAACTACTATAGTTGCTATACTATAGATACTGTAGTAAAGTTGTCTATTAATAATAGTTTTGTTAACTTTAGTATAAATATTGCCTTATTTTTTAACTGATTGCAAAGGGAGAGTTATGTTTTTCATGCGTTTTTTGTGTCTATATATGTAATATTCTTTTTTACCTGAGATATGATCTAGAACCTAAACTTTTAAGGGAAACTGTGGAAAAATATCACAGTTAGTTTTTGCTGTAGCTAAAATTCATTGATATAATTGTTTCCTAAATTTCATCGTTATAATTTAATTTTGTTTCTTTTCGGTTTTGATAATTGATTTAATTTTTATCAAGTAACCTTATGATACCATGATGGTACCATACGAATAACCATCTAAAGTTAAAAAAGCTTACTTTTCTAAATATTTCCTGGCCAAAATAAAATCATGCTAATGATATCATCATTAAATTGTTATACTATCATTAGGATCTTAATAAAATAAATAATAATAATTAAGTATAGTTATATAATAACCTAAATTTAGCGTTTTTATAGGGGGCAAGGTGGAAATTACATACCATTAGTATAGGTATTGATCGATAAGTAAATGTAGACACCTTTATTATAAAAATGCACATACGCGGCTTCACTTACGCGGTGAAATAAAAAAAAACGATTGGTATGTTGTATAATGTAATAAATATGTAGTTTCCCATTTATCGAATCGAAAATGGACTATCCAACACTTGTATATTTGTGGCTTAATAGGTATATGCATTTAAAAAAAATCGTTACTCATCAAAAACGTGTTTTTTTTAGTTGTTGTTTTTAATAAAATGAGCTTTTCGTTATCTATAGAGGTAAAGAGAATAGTTAAATTTAGTGTACCTGTGGGTAAATTTAAAATTTTTCACCTATAAAAAAGGCACAGTGAGAATTTTGCGTTTTTTATGCTTAAACTAGTTTTTATTACTTAGTAGTTCGACTTTGATAATCACTTTATTATTAGAAAGACTACACCGTAAAGGACCACTGTATTAACTATTTCCTAACATTTCGAAGAAATTAACAAAAGTAAAATACAAATACCTATAAAATAAATTTTAGACATTCTCTTCATTTAATATTACTTCCTATATTGTATAGAGGCATTAGTACTCAACTAGTATTACTTATAATGTTTACAAAATTATTATTAGTTATTTACCAAAATCACACAAAAATGAAGAAAATTCTTCAATCTTTTAGCTTTTCCTTGAATTATACCCATACAGCTAAACCAAATGAGCCGTAAAACAATCTTAGAACAACTCTACGAACTCATCTAACTTTAACACCTCAGTCCCAAAACATTTTATATCAAATCATAAAGTACATAATCCGCTATATACGTACATACAACATAAAACTCCATCATATAGAGGCTTCCCAAGATATTAATATTAAGATTACGCCCGGGAAACGGGGTGGCACGTCTTGGAAATTACACAACGTATTTCCACCCTTATTTTACGGAAAATAAGGATTGTAATTCTGTAGGAGGAATGCAGAGGGTGGAGGGTAGGAGGGTGAGTATACTTGAGGGAGAATGTAAAAACCACCCCGCGATCGACTTATATGCTGTATCAAGACACATATGATGTTCACGGATCGTGATGTATGTGAATTTTGTTTGGGAATATGTTTTTTTTTATAATGACTAGTATTATTATAAAAATAATAAATAAAAAAAATAATTAACATCTACTGTATCCTGCTTACAACGGGGTAGGCAGTTCCCCAATTTCCGCTAGATTCTGGAGACACTACGTGTTTGCTTCTACCAGAGAGAAGATTTAAATTAAAATAGTAGATTAAATTATATAGTTAATAGATAAAATTTCCTTGCGGCTTCGCCCGCTTCGTCAGTTGAGAATTACTGTGTGTAGTGTCATTGCATTTGACATTATGATACAGTGGTCCTATTGAACATCGAAATTATGAACCTTACGGATAAATAGATTAAATAATATTATTTTTAGCTTCACGCTATATCCCGCTTGTAGCAGAGTAAGCAGAGGGAACCGGGAAACCTACTTAAGACACTGTGCCTATTAAGACACATCCGTTCCCAACTTTCCTCCAAATCCTAGAGGCATTGCGTGTTGAATTTCGGAACTGAACGAGTCTCTCTTTTCCAAAGCGAAGAAATGAGAATATTAAATATTTTATTTTCTCGAGTGGGAATCGAATCCACAACTTATCGCACTTACAGTCGCGCGCTTATATTCCCGTGCTACTACTGGCCTCTCATAAAATAATAATAAAAATTAAAAATTACCAACACAAAATATCATATTCTAAAGAAAAATTCACATACATCCTTCTACCACAAGTTACCGCGCCCCCCTAAAATTTTACCTTGGTTCGTTCCTCCGCGGGGTACTCGTACACTACTTGTACGTACCTACATACTCGTATATAGGTATATAACTACGTCGTATCTCCGCGTCTTCAAGCGTTACATAAAGAGCTTATTTATTATGTATACTTTACAATGCATATATAATGTTACTAGCTACGGCATTTGGCGTTGCCTTGATTTTTGAAAATTATGTAGTTTTTTGCTTTTCTCCCAAGTTTCCAACATTATTTGTTAAGAAATGCATTATAGAAACGTTCATATTGATAAGATACAGAATCTCATAGATCTTAGTATTAACATCATTAGGTCCTACTGTTATGTAAGATTTTACTATTAATCCCTACATGGCAATATGGGAGAGAATTATTTAATTTTCGCACTCTGGTAACAGGAAAAAGCACGACATTATCTTGAAAATATAGAGAAGTATAGTGTTTTAAAACTAGGTTCCCTCTATATGCGAAATACAGCGCCGAGCTAATTTTTTTACAATTCTACATGAAACAATATGAAGTCTACATATTTTTTTCCATTTTTAATACAATATAAAATTTCCAATATAAAATCCATTCTAGACCGTACATATCCAATATATTATTATTTTAAATAAATACCCTCCATAACCGAGTTAGTGTGTGCGCGAAGAGAGCAACGTAATCTTATTAAAGGCAAGGCAACGACCCGGAAGTATTCATTACAGGAAGTGGAAGTATAGTTTAAAAGACGCTATTAACTAATGCTGTTATAGACGTCGTTGTTTGGATGGAACTAGATTAGATGGTAGAGAGTTCGATTTAATTATTGCTAAAGGAAATTTTGTTTGGTATAATAGGTAGGTTAGTTAATATAGGGAACGTTGATTCATTAAATTATTTGTTTTTTTAATTTATGTCTTAAGATATTCGACTTTCAATTTTAAACAATGAATATATATTTATAATATCTGAATATTTAAATGCTATATTATTTCGTAAGCTTAATTGCCTTGCTTCACCCTCTATCAAAATAGAACCCGAAAAATCCCCAACATTAAAACGCGGCCAGGCTGGAAAATTAAAATCACTATCCTATGCAAGCCACGTCGTAAAAACGAAAACATTACCCATTTTCCGGGGAAATCCGGCAAAATTAAAACTAAATCGCCTGACCCGAATCCAAAAATTACCCACACTACAAAAACAATACTAACACCGATGAACGTTTAAAAGGCAGGTATTGCCAACCCTCTGGAAGAATTGCAAAAATATACGAATAGTTATACTTGAAGGGTGGCGGGGGGAAGGATGGAGTGGGGGCAGGAAGCGGGCTGAAGTAGCGGGGTGTTTCGGGGTGTCTCCTAAAAACGGTTAAGTAGCTCCCCTACCCTCTATAACTATTTTATGCGGTCCCCTTAGAAAGACAGCGAGATGGGGCCGCGGTGATACGCCTATACGTAGTTTGCGAGGGGAAGTGAAATTTTAACATGTCTAGTCTGTTAAGAATTCATGGCGGATTTATAATTAAATATCTAATTAGGTAATGCTATGTTTTATGTTCGGTTTGAGGTTCGGAGTTTTAATTTTGCACCGGAAATCTAATGGAATGTGCGCTGGTTATGTAATATGACATACATATATTAATTTAAAATTTTTTATTTAATTTCATTGATATATATAATTTTGTAGGTATATTAAGAACAGAAAAATAAAAGGACGACAAAATATTATAAAAAAAATATTTTAAAAGTTGACTAAAAAAATATTATATACTTTTTTAGTAATTCTATTATCAAAGAAATGTTATTACAAAGGCTAAGGCACCTGTATTAACAAGTGTAAGTTAAAACAGGTCCACATTCACCCATTCATTATATTGTAAAATAAACCCTCAAGAAATATTCCAGTTTCTAGAGACGAACTACTTTAGTTCGTGAGAATTATCACTTTTTTATAAACCTGTCCGTGTTATAACAAGAAGGGTTGTTTTTTTATAGTTGTTATTTAATGGACTATTGCTAATTCTTTTTTGTAAATAAAATAAATAAACTAAAATTGTTTATCATTCATAATATTATATTGATTTTGATTTTTTGTTTTATAAAAAAACTGTTTAGCTGTTTTTTTTATAACTTATATTTTAAATACATGGTTTTATTCAGTATACTGTTCATGCGATTTTATAAATGATATTGCTATATTTTTAAAATGTTCTTTATTTTTTAATTAATGTTTTCAATAAATTTTGAATTTCATAAATTCTACTGGCAGTTAAATACTTTAATAATAAAATAAAAAAAATCTAATTTATTATACCACAGCATATACATTTGAATGAAATTTAAATATAAAAAATGTATGTATTATAAAAATAAATCTTACTAAAGCCCCACAACAAAATCCGTGAGAACTATCTACCATATCACACAACAAAGAGATATTGAGTAAAAGTTAAACTTGTTTCCAGTAAACTAGATTTCTTTAAATCCGAGAACATCACCTTCGAAAAACAGGTTAAATAAACTTAATAGACGAATTCTTAGTGAATTCCCACAGAACAACATTTGCTTTTACAATATTAAACAAGTCGTATTGAAAGGGATGGTCATCGTCTCAAGTCAATACAAAATCGAGATTAAATTTATATTTAACCGGTTTAAGAAATGGGGTAAGAACTAGATCGTGTCTATTTTATCTTTTTCAAATATTTTTACTTTATTATAATTGTTTGTTGAATAGTCATAGTAGTCATTTGGATTTTTTCGTGTAACAATTTGAAATTATGATTTTAATGTATGGAAAGGAAAAAACTTTACATTTTTAAAATATTTAACTGGAGAATGTTTTTTTGACCAATTTATATTTATATTCATAGGTTGATTATAAAAAAAATTATTTTCTTACTATATCCCTAGTGTAAATGTGAGATCTCTAAAATAGACGATGAACAGAGTATGAAGAGTCTTAGCACTAGTTTCTCTCTACGTGTTAGATACTCATTACGTGAGTAAAAATATATAAAAAAATAATAACACTATAACCACACTAAATGTTGCCGATCCCTGCGTGGTTGCTTGTACCCATGTAAAAAGCCAACGTCTAAGGCGCACGGAGCGGCGGGAGGGTGGTAGGCAGGAGGAGATCCGAGGGGGGTGGTTCATATACACACCTGCTTTACACTCGTGTGGGTGCATTCGCAGTACATTTTCTATGTGTGAGTTTATATTTTCATTTCAATAGTTTTTACGGTGCAACGGTAGGCGTGCGGAGGCTGTACGTGTGTGTGTTAATGCCGTATTGATTTAGCCGGTACAGCCAAGTCGGCAAGAAATTTATTATCTTCAAGATAAGTACAGGTACTTTGTGCGTAAATGCTAATGGGTGATGGATGAATTGGTTTGTTTATATTCAGTTTGGTTATTACGTCTTAGAATGATATATAATATGTTTCTTGTCCTATAAATAGAGTTTGTTAAGTGTGTCCTATAAATGTTTATTTAACTTATTAATATTATTCCTACTTAAAATATTGGGAATATTAAGATATATTTTTTTCTATAACTAAAAACGTACAACGTATTTAGTTTGAAAAAAAAAACATACCAACAAAATTTTGATAATAAAGTATTACTTATAAAATATTCTTTTATGTATCTTGCTTATTATATTTTTTAGAGCACAACCATAAACATACCTCTAGAAAGTTTATAATTCAAAATTTCAACTTAAATTGAAATGTCTGCTTGCAAAGGATATTAGGATCAATAGGTACAATAATTAAAACGAAAGTTAAACATATATTGCAATTTAAGCAATACTAAACAATTATAAAAATATACAGATAAATTATAATACATTGAACACATAACCATTATAATTAGTGCTAAAAACATTAAAGAAATAATAACATTAAAAAAATACGAAACCCAAAAACCGAATGTTGCCAGCCCCTGTGCGCGGTTGAAAAAGCATCGTCTAAGGAGGCGAGAGGGGGTCGGGGGTAAATTTTAAGATGGCTTCCGCGCGAATATCGACGCGCCGCCACCGCCCGCGTGAATTTTACCGCTACTTGATTTCTATCGTTTTGTTTTTGTTTTATTTCATTTTATATTTTCGTAGGATATTTTAATTAAAATATTTGGTATAGAAATGCAACGCTTAAATCGTATATAACGCATGTATATGAATAGTATAATTAGTAAATTAAAAATTAAGTCGTTTGGAATAGTTATCCAGTTTTCAGTTATTACTAAGTATAATAAAAATATATATACTTATAAACATCTAAATAATTTAAATAACAAAAAAATGTAAGAACTACGACTATAGAGAGAAAAAATTATAGAATTTTAAAATGTTATTTACTTAGGTACTTACACATTGTTTTAGCAATGATGTGACTTATCGAAATGTTATTAAAAAGTATCTACCTATTTTTTTATATTTTCATTAAAAACCCGAAATTGATCGTAAAACCGATACTAAGTACTAATACTTCTATTATGATTTCCAAAAAAATGCAATTTTTTGAGCTTCACGTTCATTCTAAATATGTGTAATATAATAACTAATAATATAAGGCTTTGAATCTTCATGTTTTGAATAACGAGACCGAGTTGAGCGAGCCAATTAAAATTCGATTGCCTGACGTAGTTACCAGTACGAAAATAAAGTCAATATACTTATGTATATCTTTTATTCTAATTAATATTGTGCTTTTTTTGTTGAAATACATATTTTTGTTTATTATATTTTTTTCTATTAATATTTTAAGACACTACATTCCTCACTTTCCACTAAATTTTCAGGTTTGAATTTTCAGGTTTGAACTTATCGCAGCATTTTCTCTACCACAGCGAGGATATGAAAATAGTCTAAATATAATCATTTCCCCCAATAGAGATAGAGAGAGAACCCACAACTATCGCTTTTACAGCCAAACAGCCTAAACAATTTTTCATATAACAATTATATTCGTGCTTTTTTTGCAAGATGGTGGACCTTAAAATGACTTCAATATATTCAGTAGCGTTAAGTGCCACACAGTATAAATAAATATTTTTTTATGTAACGTAGATCTTTTTATATTTGAAACCTTTTTGTTTATTTTTTATATTAATAATTGACGTTTCTATACGTCATTATTAAATTACATTTAAATTATTAAGTTATTAAATGATATTATATATAACATATACATATATAATTATAGTATAAAATTATGGAAAAGACCAGTGCTGATGAACAACCAGCCAATATACAACCGAGACCGGACGATTTCTTGAACTATCTGCCTTGGGCTTGCAATCAACTGCAAGTTGATGCTACGCTGTTGATTAATAAAGTTTTTCAAAGTATGATATAATATTTTAACAAAATTATACTTTAAGTTTACTCTTATAGAATTTCCAAGTTGAATAAAAAGAGCTTAGTGAAAAATCAAAATCTTTTTTAGAACTATAACTTTAAGAAACTCAAACTGAATTATTCTAGCTCTATTATTACACATATAAAATTATTGTTATTATTTTATTTTTCAGATGAATACGTCAGCGTGTCAACAAGTGACCGTATTAAAAAAGTGAGAAGCAAAGCCAAACTTACCGTTAGTCAGTCTCGACATGACGTTGGTTCTGATCAAGAAAAGGACAAGTCCATATCAGATTTGCCTCAGTTTTCTTCAAATACTCATAAAATTGTGAAAATATTAGCAGTATACGACAATGCCAATAATTTAGTCGAGCTAAAATTTCAAAAAAATTACCAAATACCCCGAGCAATTCTTAAAATTATTGGCCTCATTATGCAATTCCAACCAAATATAGCCAAGATTGAAATCAACGGTGGTCTGGATAAGTACACAATATATGAAATAAATTCATTTCTTAACAAATCAAACATTACGGAATTATGTTTCGACGGTTCTTTTCTAAAGGAGGCTAATTATGATATTTTACTGAATGCTAGTAATACTCTTCGATATCTTTCGCTTTCAAGGTGCAAAATAGATGATAGTATTATTGAAAATATCGCTAAAAAACTAGCGTTTCCGCAACCCGCTTCAAAATCGTTATATGTACTAAATTTGTCGTCCAATAGGATAACTGATGTAGGAGCACAACATTTAGCTCAAGCTCTTAGATCCAATCGCAGTTTAATTTATTTGAGCTTAAGTGACAACAGTATTACAGACGACGGAGGGGGATACCTCTTGGAAATATTAGAGGAGTTCCCTCTAACAAACGAAGAAATATACGAAAGCAAGGTGCGACACATGAGGTACTTGAAAGATAAGAATGCTATGATAAATAACGTGATAAAAGAATTGAGGTCAGGTGAAGTTGATAAGAAGGTGACGAAACGAAAAGCTACTAGACCAATCTCAGTTATTCCTAGAAAAGGAAAATTAGAAAAAGAGCCTTCTCTTAAATCCGTCGGTGATGCTAAAAGTCTGATCAACATGGACATACTATATTATGACAAGGCTCTGAACGTTGTCGAGAGTCGTATGGGGGAGTTCAAAGATCCGTTTAGTGGAGATGATACTGATGTCAAAGACGGTATATTATACTGCAAAGGCAACAATAAACTTTGCTATTTAAATTTGGCATATAATAATTTGTCATATATCTCTTTGAAGAAAATATTGGCTGTTCTCACAATGCAGAAGCTGTTGGACAGGACGCCGAGGGGATTGATCAATTTGCTGATTGAAGGAAACAATTTGCCAGTTTCAAGTAAAGAGATGGCAGATATTGATGATATTTTAGAAATGGGGCTTATGGCACAGAATAGAAGAATGTCTGCGGGGAAGAAAAGACCTCAGTCGAAGACTACATCACGGTAATACTTTGGATTGATTGTTAAATGCTAATGTTTGATTGTTTAGATATGTTATGTTATGTTATGTTATGTTATTCAGAAAAAAATATCTTTTGTTAATTAAGAGCTTAAGAGCCATTATAGTTAATAAATATTTTAACAATATTGAGTGTTTAAAATTCCAATTTTCGCTTTTGAAATTATCTGTAAAAAAATACTAACAAGTAAAGCATATTACACTGTTCAAGAATATTTACAGGATAAAGATGCATGAAATTAATATCTATTGAATGTCATGCAGGATAGCTGCCAGTTCATATATCTAATAATTCAATATACCATTGACATTGAAAAGAGCAAGTGTTGAGTTTCTTCCCGGCTCTTCTTCAGCAGAACTGCCTTCCGAACCTGTGGTAGCTTTTCTTTTATAATTTGTGTTCTTCCGACGATTCAAAAGTGCTTATAATAGTCTACTTGAATAAAGAATATCTTGAATTTGAATTTATTAAATGAGTATTTACAAACATATTTATATTTTTAGGAACATTTACACAGATTGTAGTGACACGATTCTCTATTTTCTATTCTAGTAAATAACACTCACTTAATCTACATATACGTAGGTATGCAACTAACCACAAATTGGGAATATCTAAAATCACATCTCGAAAAGCAGTAAAGTGGGTATGAAACCAGTCATTAATAAGTAGACAATTGGTTTACTTTATTATTCAGCGTATGAAGACGTTCGCTGTAATGGCTTTTATATGTCTTTCTATTATGTAGGTACTATGGATTGGATTTGCTACATGAATTTAGAGGTATATATTAAAATTAGAGAAGTAGTATTATTTTAGGTGGTCTTTTGAAATACTCCTAATTATTACGTAATATTTTTTGAGAATCAATTGATCAATTGATTTTCGAGACATTACCTGAAAATATTGAATTCTCTCAAATGGGAATTGAACCCTCAGCTATCAAAAGATTTACAAAGTTAACAAATAAACTCTGTGCTGCTACCTCACGACAGCCTCTAATATAAAAGTATAATTTTTATTATCTACTTTATCTGTGAAAACAATAAAAAGAAAAATATCAGTGCATTATTTCGAAGCTTTTGACTGAAAAAGCTCCCATCTATGAAGCTTATGCCTCGCCTCGAGCGATCTGGAGATTGTAGCTCGAGGCGCAATGGGAATCGTATTATAATATTGGCATGAATAGTTTATTGCTGCCAAGATTTTCATATTTCATATTTCCATTTCTCCGGTCTGGTGTCGAGGGTAAGCGCAGCGTTGAATTCTGCTACTCAACACGTAATGCCTTCAGAATACGCTTTCGATTTTTAGAATTCCTTTGTTTTGCTTTACAAGAAAAAATATTCATGGTCTTATTACAAAATACAGTTATCTACATATTGCAAGGTATTTGAAAATTCCAAACATACCAGCACGTACTCGTATCTATTAACAAAGTTACACAAGCCGATATTAAACTTAACAACAATAGATAACTTGAAAACATTAATCTTCAAACAAAACCGCGATCTCAATATATATCTATATCTATCTATATCTATAACTATATCTGTAGAATAGAACATGTATAAGTATATTTTAATATATCCCACGTAACGCAAGTAAGGATGAGAGGCAAGATGGCGCCGCGTGTAGTTCTTAGCGCCGCGTGGCTGCGGCTACGTTGGTATGGAAAAGGATTTTTGCTTTTAACGTATAATAATGTTATCATATATTTTAAGTTAATGAATGTGTTTTTTATATTGAGTTTTCTCTGTCTTTCCGTTTCATAATAAATAAATCTTTGTTTTAATTACATACCCAGTTATTGCACTATCTATCTTTTATATACTAAATTCTTTACTTATTTCCTTATTTCTTCCGAGGAACATGTTTATTTATGTGCTGTTATTTTCCTAGTTAATTATTCAAGCTTGCAATGATTTAAAAAAAATAATTCATCATGTAGTCTCAAATTGAGTGATGCGTATAAATCGATTGTCATTTTTCGCCGAATTCTTAAGCCACTACGTATTAGAGTAGCTTAACTCAACGCTGCGTTTTTCTGTGTTACCAGAACGAGAAAATGAAAATAGTAAATATTTCATTCTCTCAAGTGGGAATTAAACCCACATCGTTCCATTTACAGTCGCATCGCTACGACGCAATGACCTCAGTATTTTCTTATAGAATAAATACATAGTATTCACCTATCCTCAGTTTCTCTACAAATTATATCTTTTTTCCTCATTATCAACACCACATTTTTTTACCAATTACATTTCGCGACAACATAAACAAAATAAACTAAAAACATATAAAAAACCCTATTCCATATGTAACAACGGGCGTACAAAGTTATAATATCGCCAGTTCGCGGGGGGGCGCCGTCTTGGGCTTGGGAGGTTCACGCCTTACTTATTTACATAATTACGTATAAATTCTATCTACGTACGCTATGTAGTTAAAGCAAGTTTAATATTACATTTTATATTAACTTAGGTGGTTCTGGCGCAGTGGGATAGTTTCGCTGTGAACGTTGGTTATGAGTTCAATTTTTGTTGGTTTGCTAATATTAAACTAATTTTCATTTTCACCATATATCAGAATAATCTGATGGAAAATAAGAAAAGGAGTATCTTAATACTAGATGATAAGCTTTAAAAGCATGTAATCATAAGCATAGAATGTAAAAATGACAGAAATTTGCATCCAATAGTTAATTTAGCTGCGGGTATGTAAATGTATACGTTCATTAGACCTATTTTCTTTTCACCATAATCTGTAATACTCCATACAAGTTACAGATTTGTAAAATAAATATAAAGTAGGAAGCACAGTATTAATTGACTACATCAAAGTAAGCAGAGGGTACCTACTCTCCGCCCAGTTTTTGAGACATTAAGTATTAAGTGGCATAACACAATGCTTTGTTTATACATGATATCCTATAACGAAAAAAATTTTCCCAAAGAAATTTGAACTCACAACCACCGTAATTCCTCATATCTTATCAAAAGCACGCCATCTACCCAAAGCACCTACGCACATATAAATTAATATTAAGCTCACACACACTATCCAACTAAGTAAAATAACAGCTTATACTCGAAGTAATTTTATACGGAACCTTGGGGGTGGGTAATAAGCCCGGAGGATTAGAAAGACGTCATTAAAATAAGGGGCGCGTTAGCGTCTTCTATATAATATGTAGAATATACATAGATAAATGTAATATATGCTTTTTTTTCCCTTCGTGCCATTTCGGGTAGTGTTAAGACACTCTGTATACCGCTACTCGCCCAGATTCAGGATATTGTTAAATGGTGGAACTCAACACCGTATTTTGTCGATGCGATGAAATAAAATGTAATATACACTTGCACTTTCAAGCTTTTGCTCGCATAATAGTGTAGATTGAAGGAAACTAGTGACGAGATACTCCGTTAACTACACCACCCTTCGCTTTATCTGGCCAGAGCGGGGAAGTGAAAATAATGCATTTGCCCATGCATCATGCATCCCGATGGCTTCTACGATATAAACATCGTGTTTTTTAAAGATTTTTTAATTTTTTTTAATGACATTCTCCATTCTCTACTTTCAGTTTTAGAGTAAGAGGCGAAACATAGTAGATAATCCTGTTGTAACTATGAATTCATATTCCAAAAGAAGCAATTTTTACTTTGAAATAGTTATTTATAATTTAAAGCAATACTTAAAAATAACTAAGTCTCTACATAAATAGGGAACAAAATAATTTGTCATGTAGTACTAGTGACAATAGCCTCTATTCTCCACGTCTCTAGAAATGTAAATTCCGCATAGAGACAAAACACTACACTAACTAATCTAATCAAACTAATTCACACTCAAAAAGCACATAACACTAAAATTATTCATTAAACTCGAACATAACAAGCTGAAGCGTATATTTAAACCACTAAAACTCTGAAGCTATTTAATTAACAGTTATGTAATAGGAAATTTTGAGTGCCACCGTCTTGCCTTGCCTTGTCTCAGGTGGTACCCCCACCCCCCACTCCCCCTAGCGTAATGTCTCTATTTTCGCGACTCAGGAATAAATACGACGTTTATTGATTTTCTTGCTGTTATAATGTGCTTTGCATTTCTATGGGTATATGTGGAGGTAGTAAATTTGAATCTCGATCAACTAGTTCAAGCAAAATTATTTAAATAATAAATGAGCAGAACATATAAAAAATGGAAATGTAATGTGATGGAACTAAACGCCACTTTATATTTTGTTACCAGAGCGAGATAAAAAATCTTTCACTGAGTGGAATCGAACCTCAGCCCTGCCGGTCTTACAGTCGGACAGTGTGCTGCTGCACCACGACGAACTCCTAACCAGAAAAGAGAACTAAAATAAAATAATTATCGTAGCTAATAACCACGAGCAAGATTTGAATGTATTACCACTGTACTTCATCAGTCACGTTTTTATCAATAAGAATAATTAATATGAACATTAACTTATATCTATTTATATATATTAATGCAATATACCTACTTGTAAATTTATATTCCACTCTAAACAAGAATTTGATATAACGGTTTGGAACTTTGCCGCGCGCTCGTTTTGAATTTAAATTACGCTAAGGGACGCCAACTAACACATAGATGTTTATAATAAAAAAATATAATAAGCATTTCTATGAATTTGATTTTTTTTTAATTTCATGTTAAATTTCTCGACGGCCTCAATAGAAATATTATTCTATAATAAATAATTTATGAATGGATAATAGAATATCCTGTCACTAGATCTTCTCATAATTTGAAAGAAAAAATATTGAAATAATTAATAAACAAATGGCAAAGCAATTTTTCCTACATTTAAATTTGTCTTACTGCGTCACGCTGAAACCGCGACAAGAAAAAGAGCGGTGTTAAGTTCCACCACTTAACATACGAAGATTTGAGACATCGCACATCGTATGGAGAGAAAATCCTTCAAGTATATAGACTCCTTCCAGGCAAAAACGTAGCAGCTTCCAGATATGAGTATTATATTTATTTGTTTTTACCACGCCTTTATTAATGTTTGTATACGTGTATCTGCCTAAACAACCAACATAAATTTTGCAATATTAATTAAAAAATATATATAGAATAAAACGAAAATAAAAGTATTCCCAGCCCTGATAAGTTTCCAAGAAAGCAAAGTAAGGAGCGAAGTTAGATTGAAAGGCGCGGCGAGTACGTGCCGGGCGATGTCGAGCGATGTTTTAGTTCCGCTTCGAACTTACTATTCTGACATTTTGTATTGTATTACTTAATAGGTATATTTTGGGTAGGTATTGTAAATAAAATATTTATGATATAGTATGTAGAATTAGTTCATATATAAGTAAATGTATAGCTTCATCCTGTGTCCCGTACGTAGCAGGAAAAGAAAGAGGAAGCGCTATGTTACTTAAGACACTCCGTTCTCGGCTTCCCAAGGGTACTATTAGGGTATTTTCTAATATAAAATTAGAAAATTATTAGAATGTGTAAAAAAAATAGTATTCTTCATTGAGATCGATTCATCACGCTACAACCTGTATAGTAGTAAAAAATATAATATTCATATACGTAGGGTTATTATTAGTTTAAAAATTCCGTCTTATATACAGGGTGGAATTGTCAGCGCCACTTTAAATGAAACCACAGTTTTAACTACTCTATAAAAGCTTAATATAATTCGAAAAAAAATAATTCTCAAAAATGAAAAAGTTTTTTTTTCAAACAAAATAAATAATAAAATTATCGTTTTAAAATAAAACGCCATTTGAAAAGTATAACATAGGCACGCACACACTTACCTGTCNTTTGAAAGAAAAAATATTAAGATAATTAATAAACAAATGGCAAAGCAATTTTTCCTACATTTAGATTTGTCTTTACTACGCCACGCTGAAGCCGCGACAACAAGATTAAGAGCGTTGTTAAGTTCCACCACTTAACATACGAAGTTTCAAGACATAACATATCGCACGGGGAGAAAGTCCTTCGAGTTTCTATATTGCTATGCGGGAAAAACGTAGCGGCTTTTACTCCAGATATAAGTATTATATTAATTTAATTTTTTTTAACACGTTTTTAACACGCCTTTATTAATGTTTGTATATGTGTTTCTGCCTAAACAACCAAAATAAATTTTGATAATAATTTTTGATATTTATAATTATCCCGAGTGGGAATCGAATCTACAATAAATATTTATATTTTTATTATAAAAAAATACAAGATGAATTCATCGAAACAAATGTAACGAACCAACCTCGGCTGCTATGAACGATTGATAAAGCCTATGAAATATTCTTTAGTATATAGAGAGAAGATATAATAAGAGAGAGAGATAGAATTATGCAATATTAATTTAAATATATATAGAATAAAACGAAAATAAAAGTATCACCAGCCCTGATAAGTTTCCAAGAAAGCAAAGTAAGGAGCGAAGTTAGATTGAAAGGCGCGGCGAGTACGTGCCGGGCGATGTCGAGCGATGTTTTAGTTCCGCTTCGAACTTACTATTCTGACATTTTGTATTGTATTACTTAATAGGTATTTTAAATAAAATATTTATTATATAGTGAATTTACTTAGTTCTTATATAAGTGTTTAGCTTCATCCTGTGTCCCGTACGTAGCACGAAAAATAGAGAAAACACTCCGTTCTCGGCTTCTCAAGTGTATTATTAGGGTATTTTCTAATATAAAATTAGAAAATTATCAGAATGTGTAAAAAAATATATATTCTTCATTGAGATTGATTCATTGGTCATGTTATAACCCGCATATAGCAGGTAGTTGGAGGGAATCTAGTATTAAACATTATAATATTCATATAGGTAGATAAGTATATCTATAGTAGTATATTATTTGTTTAAAAATTCCGTCCTATATATAAATTAGTCTCATAAAATGTAAAGTACAAATACTACGGAATTTCATGATGGCAATAATGTGGGTAAGAACGTGGGGAAAGATGTCGGCTGTGTTTCTCAACATGTGTATTTATTTAAAATTAATTTTGAAATTTTAAAAAGCATTAGGTACATTATATTTATGTGATTTGTGTAAATAATTTACTAGTAATTAAGTTAAGTAAATTTAATCAAAATAATTGATGAATATTTTGATAAAAAAATATATAATTATATACCTATTTATTTTAAAATATATTTTTTGCCCAGTATTATATTTATATATATAAGGAAGCATAAAAACCCGCGGCTCTCGCAGACCATCTAAGCAATGACCTTTAAAACATTCGTTCTCATTAAGCTACGTTTGAATTGCTTGTTGCAATTTATTTATATGTTAGCATCTCTATGTAATATAACTATAAAGGTTTGAGAAGCTTTAGCTAAAGTATGTAGATAAGACGTTAGCAGCATCGCATAGTGTGGGCGAGCAATAAAACTTAATATATCGATAAATTACCGTGAAAAAAATTAAATTTCACTTAAATTCGGCAACAATTATGATATTAAACGTACTAAAATGATAACAAATAGTTGATTTAAGTCCATTTTGTTTTTTTCAATATAGCAATCGCCTTATTTTTGATATTGTATTATGGTGACAAATTTAATTAAAGTAATTTTTATATGACTACATACTACACATTTATATGACACTACATTTATATGACACCAAAATAATATCGAAAATGTAAATCGATTAGATTTTTAACAATAAAAGTCTAATTAATTTCGAGTCGTGTAAGTAATCGAGTAAGTAATACTACTTCTCATAAGAGAACAAGAAAGACTACATATTCGAGTGTAATCGAATTGAATGTCATTCGATCTAAAACAAATTAATAAATTTAACCAGCACATCACTAAAGCTACTTAGCTGAGGAATGTGATGAAACATTTCTTCCTTTAAATTTGATTTTACTGTTCTACTTACAGCATTATCCTTATTTATTTGCTTTTCATTATTTTCTCCTCTATATTTTTAATATTTTAAAAATGAATTTAAGTATCTACCTACAAGATAACAGTTTTGTGAGCTTCCGTTATTTTTTTAAATTTTACGTTCTTTTATAAGGCATTTTCTACATTCCGCCAAATTTTCTGGAAATAAGTGGCGGAACTCAATGCCGCTTTACTGTGTCCCGTCTCCAGTCTCTACTTATAGCTCTCCAGACGCTACGCCACGAAGCGCGCCTGCTGCGCCTTCATTTATTTAAAACATCGATATTTAACGATTTTACATAAGAAATTGGATTCTGCCATCAATAAAAAACAGTTCAAATACTAAATCCAAATCAATAATAATAGAAACCATCCAACTAAGTATCTCACTTATACGAGTACTTACCTAAGATACTTAAACAAACAAAACTACCCAACATAAATAGTGAAAACTAAGACATTATAAACTAAGACATTATAATCAATATTTACTTAAATCTACCTGCCCTCTCCCTCCCCTAAAATCACCTGCGTCATTAATTCATTTTAAGACGCCGAACACACCATCCCCTTAGACTCGACATTTGCATATTACAAAGTATGGAAGTTCGCTAACGAATGGGGCGGAGGGGGGTAAGGTGCTGTAAGACGGGAATTGGGTGCAGGGATGGATTTTGTGTGTTTTTTATAATTATTTAGTTTAGTTCTTTAGTTATGGCGTTTTGAAGTAGCGTTGAGTTCCGCCAATCAATTTCTAATGTCTCCAGAATTCGGCGGAAAGTAGAGAACGGAAGTGTCTTATTGGGAACGAAATGTGTTAATACTAGGTCCCCAGGATTTCTGCTTTGGTTTACGGGCTACAGCGGGAAGCTATAAAAATTAAGTAGAGTTGCCGGTAAAATAATTGTATGAAAGCAATCATGACTTTTTTCTCCGCCTTAAGACGTTTTTAGCACATTTTGTGATGTTAGGATAATTTACTTTTATACCTATGCTATTGTTTCTAAATGTCTTCAGTATTTTACCTTCATAGATCACTGTACCCACTTAAAAGGACATCATTTGACTTTGATTTTTATTAGCGTTTATAGACTTTTTAGTTGAATTAAAAAGAACACAAAACACACGACACTAATTCATACGATAGGGTATGGAGGGAATACCCAAATTATACATTAAATTGAATTATTTACTTTACAAAATAAAAATATTTATAAGTAATTTAATATATTAAGAAGCCAACCAATCCGTACCTGAACACCTCAAGCGCGGAAAGATGAAGGAAATGAAAATGTACTGCAAAAAGGGGGTTCCCCACCCCCTGAGCGGGGAAAGCCCGAAAATTCTATAAAGAGGGGTGGGCACCTTTTGTGCGATAAGCCGAGCATTAGTCTTGCAGACGTCTCGAAATGAGTTCTTATCGGTTTGCTATTTCCTTTTTGGGAATGCGGGTTTTACCCTATGTTTATACTATAGTGTATAGAGGTAGGTAGGTAATTGGGGGGCCTTAGAAAATTTGCTACCCTTTCATGTTTGTGTTGAAGTGCCTTATTTACTTTATAAATTGTAATTTTGATGGAATAAGAGCTGATTAGATATCTATACTTTTGTAGATAGTATCTACCAATATTGGAAAGATTAAGAGTTTGTTTAGATGATTGCGCTAATCACAGGAACTACCGGTATAAATTGTATTTTTTTTGTGTTTCATTATTTTCTCGTTTGCTTTATTGAGGAATATTATAGGATATATTACAACAGGTTAATCGTTTTGTACATGGGATAGAGAAAAATATTAAAGTTTGTTTTTTAAAAGCTTTTTTTTAGCTTCATGCTAAATCTTGTTCCCTTATAATAGAGTAGGTAGAGATAACCTACCAACCTGTCAGTATTTTTCAACTTAATAATTAAGGTCCTTAGTAGATATTTTATAAGCCATGCAAAAATTATCGTATTGTGAAGCCGTCATGGCGTAGGCACAGCGTCTGACTGTTGTAGGTACCTATACCAAATTTGAGAACATTATATTTGAATTAGTTTCATTTCGCTGCTTTTGTTAATAACACGCGGGTGGAGTTCCGCTATTTTTCATGCAATGTCCCGAAAATTGGGTGAGAAGTGGAGACCGGAAAGTCTAATCTAATCCCTACTCTAATCCCTAACCTGCAATGCGTGAAAAAGCGTGAAGCTTTATATTGCAATATGTAAATAGCATAATCGTTCTTGACCCAACAGACTGACCGCTAAATAGGCATAGATAAGGTATAGGTAGATATATTTAAGAAATAAGTCGTTAGTCGTATTTGCCAGGTTCCGAGGTGTGTTGAAATTATATATTTTTTCTTTTTAGAATTTTTGTGTTGTGTTCAGAGGCATCGTGGCCCATTGGCGCAAGGGTGTGACTGTAAACGCGATGGGTGTGGGTTCGATTTCCACTCCGGGAACAGAAATATTAAATATTTTTATTTCCTCGCTCTGATAACGAACAAATCGCGGCGTAGAGTTCCACCGCCGGAGAGCTTTTACATAAAAATAACAATGGACTACAACTTAGGAAAAAAAAATTATATAATAATATTTAAGCGGGCGAAGTTTGGGTTGTTACTAACTTGTTAGTGATAAAAATAAAAAAACTCAAATAATATTAATTATACAAATATTCTTATAACAAAAATCTATTTTGATATAAAAATTCTCCAAAATCTAAACAAAACATCAAATGTTAAACATGTAATAATTTTACATACCGTTTGTCGTATGTCCTTGACCCAGCTCTCGGTCATCAAGTGACCGCTACATATACCTACTAGGGTTATCAACACCCTCAAAGCTATTTGTATTGATATTGGTATTGTACGTATTGGTATTGGTTTTGACTTGTATTCTTATATCACTTTTATTGTATTGTATTTTATATAATTTAATAATAATTGTTAATTTATAAAAATATTAATAATAATTAATAAGTCTGATAACTGTCTATATAAATAAGCACTTCATTGTTTTTAAAATAATTACATGTAAACAACAATTAAAGCACAACACTCAATACATTTTTTAACTGTCATTTTGCAAAGTTCTATGGTAACTGATAGGTGTAACAAAATAAAATTTACTTCTTTTCAAAAACTATAAACTAGAAATGTATTAAAACCCGTTATAACCAACTTAGGGAAATTTATTCCCATGGAAAATAATACAAAATCTTCTTGCTATCTTTATATCGAATTCTCATGACACCGACGACCTCAAAACACCCCAAAAATCCAGTTTTATTCTAAATTCAGAACTGGTTGAAACTGGTTAAAATCTAGTTTAAACTCGATCGAAAGTTTCTTTTCTTCAGATATGTTTTATATCTTAACCTGTTGGCTTGGACAGGTCTTTTTATTTAAAGGGGTCACCTCGTTTTGATGTCTATTCAACAAGAGCCTATTCTTATAAAATAACATTATCGAAAATAAACTTTTGTAACTTTCTGATTTCAAAAAAAGTACGGAGATTTTTTTTAGTAATATTATTATTTTTTATAGTAAATAGTAATTACTATAAAAAATTTAAAAAAATTACAATTTTTATTATTTTATTTTTATGAAAAAAATATCATGAGGATAAGAGAGCAAGTAGACTTTGTTAAGTTCATGTATTTCTATAATCTTTATTTTTTACTAGCGTCTCAAACAGCCATATTTTTATAGCCAAATTATACAAAATCTTTACATAAATTGTATCTTATGTGTTATTATCACAAGTACATAAGTTTCTAAAGGTGTTTCTTTAAATTTTATTTGTGTTGTTCTTTCTATATATTTCTTTTATGTGTGCAATAAAGTATATTCTATTCTATTCTATAAGTTTTATGATTCATCTTAATCCGTTGAGCAGTTTTTGCATGAAAAAGGAAACAATGTCTCACAAACTTTCACGCTTATAATATTAGTAGGATCTGCCTATTTTTTGTATATGAAAATATCATATTAAAAGTATAGCAAAAATGTAATGTTTTTTTCCAAAAAGAGATTTTAAACGCTATTAAAGAGCTATATCGCCGCATTTACCCTAATTTAGTGATGAAACACATCGCACATCTTTTAAGAGACTGAGAGTGAGATAGAGAGTGGTGAGGCCGAGCTCTACGCCGCGCTTCGCCTCGTCAACAGAGACTTAAGGTTTGATCATTAGGTATTTAGAAAACTAAAAATATACATTTATTTATGCAATTACGAGTTCATTTTGTTATTTGAAATATTTTTGTTTGCTTCAAGCTGTGTCCCGCATTTAGCAGGACTTGTTTGGCGGATTTGTTGTAGATTTAAAATTAAAAAAGAGACAATTGCTTTTTTTGTTTTAGCGGGTTTAATATTAATAATAACCATTTTCTACCAACTCATCTTGTCATGTGGGAAATTAAATAAATAAAATAATTCAGGTATACCATACTTACCATATAATTTCCCACTTATCCTATTATAGTATGAAGTAGCACATTTTTTTTTCAACTTCAGGCATAAACTGTCTTTTATAATATGTAAAAAAAAAATACTGAATGACTACAAATTATGAAAAATTAAATGTCGTTTCCATTTCTTTTCCTTGCGTGTTACGCGAAAGTGGTGGAACTCAACGCTGCGCTTCATCTTATTACCAGATTATAGAAATATGTCCTGAAAAAATTATAAGTAATTATTCCTTATTTGCAGCTTTGTCCGCGTATTGAAATGGAGATAAATCCAAATAACTGGAATGAAAGAGGTTTTTATGAAACATTAAATATTTCTAGTGACCGATGTACCTCTACCTCTACGTACCGGTGTACAGTGTTATATAGAAATCATTAAAGTGATGTAATATAGCATAGGTATATTCTTAATTAAAAATATAGGTTAAGAAAAAAAACCTTTTCAGTTCGAACTCTAGCTCTTGAGGTTCGCACGTCAAAACGAATATAATATTCACTTTATTAATATAAATATAAAAGTAAATACACTACTTAAAAAACATATAAAAGATATAACAAAAATATAACAATTTTATTTTAAATCCTTTTCATAAAAGCCAATTACAAAATAAGCAAACAAAAAAGCGCATTTGTTATTCCACCCAAAACCAGCTCTATTAGACAATTCTAATCAGATTTCCTAATACGAAATATTCTAAAGCTCTACAGCGCTACATCGCTTTAAGGGTACAAAACAAACACCCCTTTTCCTAAGAGATATTCAAATTCCGGCCGCCATCTTGCGCAAGACGTCGATACAGAGTAACTAGCATTTTTTTTGCAGAACGTCTTAAGTTAAATATTTTTACGCCACTATAGTCCTTACGACGTCACCTTACGCTGCTGAATCGCTCGTGTAAAAATATTACTCTACACCGTNCAAAACTGGTTGAAACTGGTTAAATCTAGTTTAAACTCGATCGAAAGTTTCTTTTCTTCAGATATGTTTTATTTCTTAACCTGTTGGCTTGGACAGGTCTTTTTATTTAAAGGGGTCACCTCGTTTTGATGTCTATTCAACAAGAGCTTATTCTTATAAATTAACATTATCGAAAGTAAGCTTTTGTAACATTCTGATTTTAAAGTAAGCACGGAGATTTTTTTAGTAATATTATTATTTTTTATAGTAATTACTATTTTAAGCAGACATTACAAATTTTTATTATTAAAATAATAAATTTTATGAAATTTATTTATTTTTATGAAAAAAATATCATGAGGATAAGAGAGCATGTAGGCTTTATTAAGTATAGGTATTTTTATATATCGTTTTTTTTTCTTATTTTAAATTCGTTCAGCAGTTCTTGTGTGAAAAAGGAAACAAATATCTAACAAGCTTTCACGCTCGTAATATTAGTAGGATCTGCCTATTTTTTGTACTTAAAAATATCATATTAAAACTATAGCAAAAGTCTAATTTTCTTTTTTGGAAAGGAGATTTTAAACGCTGTATCGCCGCATTTACCCTAATCGAGTGACCCTAATCTAGGGACCAAGTGATAAGTCACCTTGTTCTTCAATCATCGCACATTTTTTAAGACACTGAGAGTGAGATAGAGAGTGCTGAGGCGGAGCTCTACGCCGCTCTTTGCCTCGTCAACTTAGACTTAAGGGTTGATAATAACGTATTTAGTAAACTAAAAATAAGTATATATTTATGTATGCAATTACGAGTCTATTTTGTGATTTGAAATGTTTTTGATTGCTTCTAGCTGTATCCCGCATTTAGCAGGATGGGCAGAGGGTACCTAGTGTTCAGACACTCCGTTTTCCAGTTAGGTACTACACTTATTTATTTTTTTATTATTTCACTAAAGAAACAAATAACGGAAACTATTCCAATATTTTTTTGGGTGTACAAATAAAAGTTTGTATGCAATCCCATATAATAGATATACCTATACACACCTATACAGGTATAGCTGATATCTATCTATATTTAATAACTACACTTATTTTACTACAAAGTTCTACCAAATTTGATATATCCTTGAGTAGGTACGGTACACCAACTTAAAAATATAATTTATTTATTTATAAAAGTCGGATATTGGACCGTTTTATGTAGAGTCTAAATATTCAAGAAAAGTCACAAATAATTCGCTGACATATTTCGCCTAAGAGAAGATTTTTGCTCCCTTCACATTTACACCATCATGTAAATGTTTATTTATTTATTTTATTTATTTTAAGTACTTGCTGTAGATATAAAATTAAAAAAGAGACAATTGCTTATTTAGTTTTAGCGGGTTTAACATTAATAAGCATTTTCTACCAACTCATCTTGTCATGTGGGAAATCAAATTAATAAAATAATTTAAGTATACCATCCTTACCATATAATTTCCCACCTATCCTTTTATATTATGAATAGCAGATATTTCATATATATTTTCAACTTCATGTATAAGCGGTCTTTTATAATGTGTAAAAAAATTTTAAGATTACTGAATAAAATGTAATGTAATACTCTACAAATTTTGAAACACAAGTTGTCCTTTCCATTTCTTTCTCTTATGTGTTACAAGAAAGTGGTGGAACTCAACGCTGCACTTTGTCTAGTAATCAAATTATGCAAATATGTTATAAGTAGATAATTACTCCTTATTTGTAGCTTCATCCGCGTATTGACATGGAAGTAAATCCAAATAACTGGAATAAAAGAGGTTTTTATGAAAAATTAAATATTTCAAGTGTGCGATGTACCTCTACGTACCGGTGTACAGTGATATATAGAAACAATTAATGTGATAAAATATAGCATAGGTATAATCTTAATTAAAAAAATGGTATATAAAAAAAACACTTTTCAATTCCAAACCCAATCTCCTGAGGTTCGCACGTCAAGACGAATATAATATTCTTTTTAATTATAAAAATATAAAAGTAAATACACTAATTAAAAAACATATAAATGATATAACAATTTTATTGTAAATCTTTTCCGTAAAACCCAATGACAAAATAAGCAAACAAAAAAGCGCATTTGTTATTCCACCCAAAACTAGCTCTATTAGACAATTCTAATCAGATTTTGTAATACGAAATATTTTAAAGCTCTGCAGCGCTACATCGCTTCAAGGGTACAAAACAAACACCCCTTTTCCTAAGAGATATTTAAATTCCGGCCGCCATCTTGCGCAAGACGTCGATACAGAGTAACTAGCATTTTTTTTGCAGAACGTCTTAAGTTAAATATTTTTACGCCACTATAGTCCTTACGACGTCACCTTACGCTGCTGAATCGCTCGTGTAAAAATATTACTCTACACCGTCTTCACTACTCTGTGGAACGATGTAAAACTATTTTTGTTTATTTTATTATGTGGTCTATTTTAAGCAAATAACGTTTATAATGGCGATTTTTGAATTGGTAGTTACTACGTTTTGGTAGCGACGGTTGAAACTAAGTTAACAATAGTTGTAGCGTCTATTATGCTGTCTCATTCTATTAGCTAACTTGGCATCTTGTAAGAGGGAGACAGATATACAATAGTTTATTCGTTTAAGTAGGCGTGGCTAAATAGTTTGATAGTGAAGTTCGGAAGAAGTTTGAAAAGGGTAGGTTTTTATTGGATTTTCGTAATGGGAGCTGAAATGTCGGCTTTGGTATTTCAAGATGTCTGCTGTTTGGTAATTTAATGTTCTTATAAGAATGGTTGTCAATTTACTATTTGAAAATAAAGCTCAAGAAATATATTAAAAAATGTTTTTTTTATTCTTTGCTTCATACTGTATCAATTATAATATGGCAGAGGGAATTAGGTGTCATGACTCTCCGTTTCCCTATTTTCGAGACCTTGTGTGTTAAATGGCCAACTCGAAAGCAAAGAAATTAAAATATTACGTAATTATTTCATTTCCTCAAATAGGAATAGAGCCCACTACCTGTCGTGGTTACAGTCATACACTTGTTTTTAAAAAAAACTTCTTCGTAAAGTATTTGACATTGTTTAACATAGTATATGTGTAAAATATTATATTTTTTATACCAATTAATTAATAATAAATCGAAGGGAAATCGAACCCACATGTGCTTCTGTGCCGCGATAATCTCAGTTTAATTATGTATGTATGTATGTGTCGCTTATAAAACTATTTTCATGATGTAAACTCTAACATTATAAGATTTGTTTTTTTTTTTAATTTTAATGCAAGCGGGTATTCTTATTTTATGTCATTAATATTTTTTATTCGAAATCTTTAGATTAAAGCAAGAATTAAACCAAATATTGATCAAAAATCCTAAAAATCATTACCTGGGACAGTGTGTTTGGTGGATTCCTTACCTTAAAGCCCTAGTTGATCTCTGGCAGATGGCACAGGAGTCCAGGAGGTATCTTGTGTTCAATTGTTTTTTTATCTTTAGTTTTTTTATCTCTTGACCATGACAAATGTCTTGATAGACAATCCATTTTCTAGCTTTCGCCCAATTTTCGAGACATTATATGTTCAGTAGCGGAACCCATCACCACGATTTGTTTTGTTATCAGAGCCAGTAATTATTATCTAATTCAAAAATTAAAATAAGATCAGGCACTGCGCAATTCTCTGCCTTCTTTAACATTTATACTTAAAAACGTAAAATGGCTTATGTGTAGGTATAATTAAAGTATTAAATTAGATTTTCATTAACTAACGTACAAGTAGAAAAACTTATATCACTCATTTTTTTTCTGTTAATTCGGTGGAAAATGGGGAACAGAATGTCTTTACACTAGATTCCTCTGTCTACCCTGCTGCATGCGGGATACAGCGTGAAGCTAATTTATTTTCGTTCTGTTTGTTCTAATGCATTAAATTACAAGATATTTTTGTTTTGAAGCCAGTAGTGCTGACAATTAAATTTTTTAAAAGTAATAAGTAGTTAATAAATTTGATTAGTTATGATCATACGCTTGGCGGACTGGTCAGAGCGAATGCAGGAGTCCCTTTACGTGGAATTTTTTCACTTTTCGATTTCTAAAAAAGAAAACTTTTTCCAGCTTCATCTTTATATTAAAATGCTCAAAAATAAATAAAAAGGTTAGTAAAATTGATCATTAAAGGATTGGTCTTAAAAAAAAGTCCCGCCTCGTTTTTTGCGCTGGTTCTTTTTAGGTCTTAAAAGTTGTCTCTGTGGTCTTCTTAAAAGTTGAAATTAAAATAAGTATATTTAAACTGAATATACCTAATATATTTAAATAGAAGAGCAGAGGAGTGTATCTCTTATAATTTCTTAGCACCTTCACGCTGTACCCGTATAGACATACCGCAGAAGTAGGCAGTAAGAACTTAGAATGGAGACACTCTGGTCTCCACGCTCCGACCAATATTTACAATATTTTCGCCAGCTCACTTGTGTAACTCAATGCTGTGCTTTTTTAAGCTTCACACTTTATCCTGTACATAGCAAAATTTGTAGAGAGAAGCCGGGAACTTAGTGTTAAGATACTCTGTTCCCATCAAGACAGTCATTCCCCACTTTCTGCCGAATTCAGGAAACATTGCATGCTGAGCGGCAGAACTCAACGCCACGCTTTGCCTCACCCGAGCGAGAAAATGAAAATATTTTATTTCCTCGAGTGTGAATCGAACCCGTAACCTGTCGCATTTATAGTGACACGCCCACGAAATTTACGAAATATGGATAATTAAAAGTTTAAAAAATATATATTTTTATTTAATACATTTGAAAAGTGAAAATGGTTCTAACCATATATACATATATGGTCATAAGTTAACAGCCATAGCTATTAATTACTTGTGCGGTTTGTTTGGCGCTAGATGTTCTGGCGATTGGTGACATTCGGACAGTGGATAGTGTGGAGACAGTTGTGTTTTCCTTTGAATATTTATATTTTATTATATTTTTTTTATTTTGTTTGTTCTTATAGAATAAATCGATATGTTATGGCAATTAGTGATTAATATTATAAATTAGGAAAATCGTTTAGAATGTTATTTTGTGTTTAGTAATAATTTTAAAAAGTTACATTATTATATTTATTACCTACTCATACTACAAGTATGTACTTCAAAATAGACCAACTTAATTAAAACTTAATTTTAATAATTACTAAAACAACCTATTTAATGGATTTTCTATATTTTCACTCATTTAAAAAACAAAATTCCATTTAAGTAAAAAATAACCTAAATAAATATAATTCCACACAATTATTAAATAAAGTTTTCGACTCCACACCACTCGGGGTCATCGCCCGGTCACTCGTGGCCCACTGCCGCTGCCGACGGATTGACGTCTCGCACCTACTGTTTATATTATAATAAGGCTTGTAATAAAACATTTATAAGGCTTTTTATGGTTCTTAGTGGGAATTTGATATCGTTTTTTTTATAAATTAGTTATTTTTGACTAATTCTAGTATTAGGCACTTTTTTGAAAGAGTTTGCTTGAAAACGTGATTCGTGATGTTTTTTAACAAAATTAGAATTATTAATGAAAATCATATAAAATCAAGGTTACTTACATAAAAATCCAAAACAAAAGTCACGTCGACGTGTCCACGTTCACTTTCAAGGCCGGCAACGCCTTTTCAACCCCTCGGAGATATTTTGATGATTGTAATTAATTATTAAAATATGTGTAAATTATATTTGTTTATTGCCAAAAAAAAATAGAAACAAAAATAATTGTCTCGACCGATATAAACGAGTGTTATTTTGCAATTTTCAAATTTGAGATCATCATTATATGATTAGATCTTCTGAGTTCTTTAAAAATCAAATCAGCTTCACGCTGTATCCCGCACACAGCAGGGTAGGCAGAGGGAACCTCGTGTTAAGACATTCCGTTCCCCACATTTATAATAAAAAATACAACAAGAAATATTTTCAACAAAATTATAAATATCTAACTTAAAAGAAGTGATAGTGATATTGCACTGGTTCAGGTCTTATTGGCTTAAATATTTTTGCTTAAAAAACACTTCAACAGGTTTTTCGGTCTAGTTAGACAAAGTTCTGCAACTGTGTTCGCGTTCAAGGTAAAATGTTAATATTATGTTGTAGTTTAAATAACTTAATAAGTAATAATTAAATGTGTATCATTAATACCAAAAGACTAGTGGTAATAAATTAAGAATTCTATGATATTGTTATTAAAAAACACAATTTGGGTCATATTATAGAATTAAAATTTTACTTATTTTTGTATTTCTATTCGACACTAGGTGGCGCTGTCATTCCATAATATAATAAAAATAATAAATGTAAAAGAAAGTTTTCGAATAAGTTGCTGAATAATAAAATTATGTATATTTTTACATGTAATGAATATAACTGACATAAAATCTAATAATATTAATTTTATTTTTCTATTCAAAGATAGATGTCGCTGCTAAAATATTTCAGTCTTTATTTGCAGAATTTTAATTTAGCTTTTCAACGGTAGATGGCAGCACAATACTATATCAAATTTATTCAAGATAATAGCATATTCAGCAATTTATTAGTAAAAAATATAGAAAAGACATCATTTACCGAAATACAGATTCTTTTGTTCGGTTTTACAAATAGCTCTTAAGGCGATGATATAGATTTTTTTTTATGATTGACTATTTTATTAACTAATAATACCATGTTGAAATATATTATTTTAATTTCTTCGTTCTGGTAACAAAATAAGGTGCAGCGTTGAGTTCCACCACTCAACTCACTATGTCTAGAATGGTACAGTGCGTAGGGAACAGAATGTCTCGGAGTGAGAGTGTCTAAATTCCCTTTTGGCTACTATATTAATTATATTATACTTATATTACGATATTTATACAGCCAAAATAATTTACTTCCAATGTTTTAATAAATATAAGAAATTAGTGTTCGATGCATATAGTACACTCATAGTTCTCTTCAGCTTAGAGATAAAGTTTTAAAGAAACAGTCACTATCCTAGTTTTATACTTCTTTGAAATTTATAATATCTATTTTATAAAATAAAATGTTTGAATTCCCCAATGCCACCGCACCTACTATTTGCCTGTATGGTACAGAGGGCACTTAACATGAAGACATTCCGTTCTCCACTTTCCGGCACAATTTGCCCTGTGTTGAATGGCGTTTCATTTACCAGAATGAGAAAATAAAAAAAAATATCATAATAATACTCCCGAGTGGGAATCGAACCCACGCCAACATGAAAGTATATTGCCATTGAGGAGTTAATAAAATATTTTTTTACAATTACAAAACTATTTTAATATTATCTACGTATCTATTCTTTAAAACTAGAGCAAGACCAACCCTACGTTTCCCACACTGACCGCTGTCCGCAACAACCCCTCGTAAAGAAACCTGTTACGTTACTTTAATTTCCTTAAGAAATGCCTTAAACCTGATTTTATTCTCACAGTGGACGTTCCTTATACAAAATAATATTTTTGCAAATAAATAATAATAATAAAAAAGTATTTTTTAAAAATATTGATTCATTATGTTTGGTTTTCACTAGCGCGGCGTTAAATTCTGACACAATACAACATGTCTCGAAAATTGGGTGACACAGGGGGACCCAATTTTCGAGACATGTTGTGGACAACGGAGTGTCTTAAAACTATAATAAGTTCCCTCTGCCTACCTTTCTAAGTGCAGGATGCTAAATCTTTTATTTTATTTATTAAATCGGCTTATATTTTTTATCTTAAGACAAAGACAATCTAATTTATAGTACCTAAAGTAAAGATAGATATAAAATATCTTTTATCCTTTTTCTTATATCAATGATATATCTTAAGTAACGAGAAAAAAAATAATTGGTCTTTATTGACTACTTTACCTTTTAAAGCGTCAATATTATTATAAATAACTTATTTATTCTATTTATAAGCTGCAAGTGACCCGTTTCGCCTTTGTCTACGCTTTAACACACCCACATTTACAGTTATTTTTATCTTATATATTTAAACATTAACTTTTATATTATTAAAAGATCTGCATAGAATTTTGTTGTTATAAATAAAGATATAGTGATTGTTCTCTCCGTCTGTAGCATAATTAAGCTGAAAGAACAATTATTGTGTATTGTGTAAACAATATCAGAAGTAAAAAATATGAAGAAAGAGAAAAGGCCGTCGTAGCGCAGCGGTACAAGGTCTTACTAAAAACGTAAAGGTCCGGTTCCCACTCGGGGGAATGAATTATTTTCATTTCCTTGGTCTGGTAACAAGACCAAGCGCAGTAGAGTCCGCCACGGCGGAAAGTGGGAGTGTTTTAGCACTAGACCTTTCCTATAAAAAAAAGAAAGAAAATATTCCTAAATTATAATAATAAAACGACAAAAAAAAATTAAAAAATGTCTGAATGAATATTGTTGCACGTTTAAATATACCTAAGAAAAAATGTTTAATATTTTCTTAGTAATTCTTGTTCTTGAATTGTAACATAAACTATTAATTCAAAAATAAGTAGCTAATTTTAAAGTCTTGACCAGTGTCCCTTTGAAAGGGGTGAGATCACCCTCAAGTCTTGAAAAACCAGAAATCTCTTTAAAGTCCGTCTTTATCATACAAACCTGTTTTATTTCTCACGGTGGACAGCGCCGATACAAATCTTTTATTATAGTTTAGTACTTTTTATACTGTATAGTCGAGTCAGTGCTATGGTGTAGTGATAAAATGATGTAGTGTCATCATCAGATCTCTTTCGATGCCTAAGACTATCTTGGCAGTAAGTTTTTGTACTGTGTACTGTGCGGTGTTAAGTTCCGTCACTCCACATGTGATATCTCGAAAATGTGGCCGAAAATTGGGAGCAAAGTGTCATAACACTAGGTTCCATCTGCGAATCCCGTTACATGCGTGATACAGCGTGACGGTGTCACGTAAAGTTGTCACGCTTGGTCATTCCGGAGTGAATATTTAAGAGTAAAGGAAGTTTACAGGAAAGTAATGTATAATTGTTTAAGTATTATGATTATAATTATTAATCGAAAATTTATTGAAATTTGCAATTTTCAAATTTATGACAAAATGTGAAAATAAAATATTTAATTCTACCAAGTGGCATTCGAACCCACAATCATTGCATTAAAAGCCACACCCTTATCCCCGACACTTACGCCAGATTCCAAATTATTCTCTTTTTTTAAACAAATCTAAAGTAAATACAAAACTACAAACCCCCAAAACAAATTACAACCCAAACCAGATATTAAGTTAACAAATTCAAGACAGTAGGTAAGGCAAGTTTCTTGAGTATTCATTATTTTCTGGCACCAGGCACCAGCCACCAGGCACCAGGCAGGTGGCCGGGAGGGCCGGGGCTATAAATCTTGGTGTTCCTAAACGAGAAAATGTAATGAAACGGCTTGCATTTTCTCCTCGGCATCAGTCAGAGCGGACGGTAGTGAGAGATGGGTATGTGATAATTTTGGTAAGAACTAAGATTATAGGTTTGCTTTGGTTATATAATGTTTTTTGAGGATGTTGTGGTTAAGTGGAGCGGCGTGATAGTAAACGCGACAGTTATGAGTACGGTTTCTGGTAAAAAATTAGATCAAAATAAATTATTTTTTCTGGTAAAATCGTTTATATATTTAAAATATCACAAAAAGATACTAAATGTAATTAAAAGCTAATTTGAAGTATCCAGCATATAGCATAGTTTGCAGGTACTTAGTACCAGGACAATCCAACCCACCACCACCACGTACGCTCCACTTACCAAAAAAAAAAACAAAAAAAGGGAAAATCTTACAATAATTTTCACTTCCACCCCTCTCCACCTAACTAGTGCAGAACCAGCACAGAAAATAAATTACAAATCATCTCCCGCGAAGACGCGAGCAAATGGTTCAGTTAGTGCTAAATTGCGCCCAGATTGCCTCTCGCGTTGCAAAATTTCCTACAGATTTAAACGCAATCTGTTATTGTAAGCTTAATGAAATTGTATCGATTTGATTGTAACATCGATTTCTGTTGAAATATTCGATACTAGCAACCTCAACGTGGCTTCGCCTGCTTTATATTATTGTTTAAATTTAAAACAATACAATTTTTTTTAAGTAGGTATACTTAAGAAAGAAAAGTACTTTTTAGAAATGTATAAAAAAATTTACATAGCGGGATTTGAAACCCCGCCTCTAGGAAACTGTTTAAGTAGATAAAATACAGTGAATAACGGAGTGATAACATTGGATTTACTTCCATATATTTAAAAGGAAACTTGTACTACCTTGTCACTACCTCCTTGTAAAATTTCCCACAAACTCAAATGCAATTTGTTATTGTACGCTTAATGAAGTTGTATCGATTTGATGGTGAAATAGATTTCTACTGATATATTAGATTAAGACCGCTAGGCTTAGGGACGAGGTATATGTATTTATATATTCGTTGTTACCAATTTTGGCAAACGGCTTGTTATTTATTTTGTGAATGCATGTATCTGAAGATGTTTCTCCTTTCTTTCTTCCTTTTTTTTGTTTTCATTGGAATTTCCTTTAAATAAAATATTCGTTAAATATTCTCTTAAACCTCAACTACAAAAGGAATCACACCAAGTACAAAATTTTGGCGTTCTGCCCCGTATTTATTCTGCTGTACGTCGTCTGTCGCTCAGTAACGGCAGATGTTTATAGAAATTCATTAAGAAATAATGCTATGAAAAGTTAAATATTATTTTCACAAATTTATTTTATTTACTCACTTTACCAATACATTGGGAATTCTACAGCTATTAAAACTCATCCGTTACTGAATAACTGACAGGCCACGCACAGACGGACTACTGGACTTAGAAAGTTGAAATTTGGCATGCAAAAAGGTTTGGAAGACTAAAGGAGCGCTGAGATAGAACTTCTCGAAATATTCTACGAGAACAGGAAAAACGAAAATCCCCATTTTACATCTCAAAGCCTACGAAGTTGTGGGCACCAGGTACAACAAATAACATAATATATAACCAAATACATAACGCCACCTGACTTCAATGAAGGGGGGTTATACAAATAACACGTTTAAACAATAGATACAAATACTAGGCATTAGGGTGAATATATCAACGTCACAAGTCTTACGTATTTCTTCAGCGTCATTAACAGAACGACTTCCATTCTGAGGCCCATTTAGATAAAATGTCGGAGATTTCGACGAAGATTCCAACCCCCTACCCCCTGCCTTCCTCCCTAGGAAACCCGCGAGTAATGAGTCGCGAAGATTTTAGGGCGCAAATGTTTATATAGGGTGCGAATTTGAGCCATTGCTGAGTTGAGGTGTTGTAATTGATTAGTTTAAGTTTTAAGTGATTTTTGATGTGTGATTGGTATTTAAGGGTTATGTATTTTAGTATGAAAGAGCGGCTTAGATGATTTTTTGTCACCTATATTAAGTCAGAGTAACAAAATAGTTATAAATTAAAAAAAAATCCAAAAAATATCATATATAAGAACTTTTTGAAGCAGATTAAGGGTTGTGCATGTTGTTATATATTGTTGTTATGTGTAAACCTATTAAGTAGGTTAATAGGTAACCTATTAAGAAAAAGGTATAAAATAACTAAATTGCTATTATCCACATTTAACTTATCACGTGTACTAAATCAAAATTCAACGCCACGTTTTCCTTGACCTTAACATATAGGTAATTGAATAATAAAAATGTTATATAAAAAACATAAATTATAAAAAAATATATACATTTTTAAACAAATTAAAACAACCTGTACACAACACCCACTCCGACCCCGGACCCCGGACCCCGGTATTCGTTTGCTTATCTTTACTCTTTGGCGTCGCGACGCAAGACTTTTATAATGCATCCGACGTGGGGGCCGCGTCTACGAGAGCGGGTTCCCTCGGGCGATGAATAATAATTATGTACATTAAAACTAAATATAAGGTTTTAGATACGTTGTACTTTGAGATTGGGTTGTGTTATTGTGATTCTGTTGAAGTGGGNAAAGAGCGGTTTAGATGATTTTTTGTCACCTATATTAAATAAGGGTAACAAAATTGTTATAAATTTTTAAAAAAATCAAAAAATATCATATATAAGAACTTTTTGAGGCAGATTAAAAGTTGTCCATGTTGTTATTTATTGTTGTTGTATATAAACCTATTAAGTAGGTTAATAGGTAACCTATTAAGAAAAAAGGATAAAATAACTAAATTGCTATTATTTACCTGTATAATTTCACATTCATTTCCCCTATACTTTCGTATAAAAAAGAACGATAAATGGCTCTATTCTCCACATTTAACTTATCACGTGTGCAATTTTGATTTGAAATTCAACGCCGCATTTTCATTCACCTTAACATATTAATAAATGTTATATAAAAAAACATAAATTATAAAAATATAAATATTCCAAATCAATAAAAAAGAAACATTTTTAAACAAATTAAAACAACCTGTACACAACCCCCACTCCGACCCCGGACCCCGGTATTCGTTTGCTTATCTTTACTCTTTGGCGTCGCGACGCAAGACTTTTATAATGCATCCGACGTGGGGGCCGCGTCTACGAGAGCGGGTTCCCTCGGGCGATGAATAATAATTATGTACATTAAAACTAAATATAAGGTTTTAGATACGTTGTACTTTAAGATTGGGTTGTGTTATTATGATTCTGTTGAAGTGGGATGGTTCGGAGTTCGAATATAGCTCAAAGCAAATTTATTAATTTAGAATATGTAGGTATATACTTAGTCAATTCGTTTACTATTTAACTAATTCAAATATGACAATCTTTACGATGTATCCCGCACAAAGCGGCGTTCGGACAGAGGGAACCTTGGAACCTAGTTTTAGGACTCTTAGTTCCCATTAGGACACTTCTGTTCCTTACTTTCTGCCGAATTCGAGGCATTGTGTGTCGAGTGGCTGAACTCAACGCCGCGCTTTGCCTCGACACCAGAGCGAAAAAATGGAAATATAAACGTAAATAAATATTTCACTTCATTCGAGTAGAATCGAACACACACGCCGCGACGGCCTTTATAAATAGATAGATAATTTATATAGTCATAACACTAATAATAATTCCAAGTATAATAATTCTACTAAATTTAATTTAACTATAACAAACAAAACTAATATCAAATATCTTAGAATATACCTACTAACATCTATATAGAAACATCCAAGTAAAATACAAAATTTTAATCACAAACTTAAAACGAACCAAAAACTCAACCGTTTTCAATACTTACTCTTACGGCTTACCCCCTTAGTAAGGGTGAAAAAAGATGGCGCTCCACCCCGCCCGGGCCCGCCTTAAAGTAATTCTTGGGGGAAAAAAGGGGTGGGTACTTAGCAACG
The DNA here is from genome assembly GCA_036379175.1 of Heliconius cydno galanthus. Taxonomy (NCBI): domain Eukaryota; kingdom Metazoa; phylum Arthropoda; class Insecta; order Lepidoptera; family Nymphalidae; genus Heliconius; species Heliconius cydno. The sequence goes on from JAKRZM010001267.1 coordinate 1,606,998, forward strand.
AATAGAATGGCGCGTTTTTGCTATCCTGCATTTATATTTTTGCATTTATGTTTGTCGATCGTAAAATTGTTAGTTTTTTTGTGATATTTTTTAATAGTGGCTGGCATAGATAGGTATTTTCTTATAAAGTTTGGTCATTTTAAAATTTAATATTAGGTAAATTCTTGGGAAAAAAGAGGACACTTAACAACGAATAGAATAACCAATTCCCTGTAAATTTAAAAAATTGTTTTGATTTTTGTGACAGTGTTGTTGTTTTTTATAAATACTTAGTGCCGTAGATACGTGTTATTCTGTCAGAGTTTGGTAATTTTGACATTTAATATCAGGTATTTCTTTTTAATTTGATAAGTGTACAACATTTTGTTTATCTCCCTGTTTTATGTGAATAAATATTTAAATAATTAAAATTTATAAAATTTTATATATATATAACAACTAACTAACTAACAAAAAAAATTGTAAAAATAGAGTGCGGCTGTAAGCGTGACGATTGTGGGTTCAATTTCTACCCTGTTATATGCAGAATACATAGTAAAGCTAAAACAAAATTCTAAAGAAATAAATAAAACACTTGTATTCAATAATAATTAACATAAGAAAGCTCTATAAACACCATCGTCCTACTAAAGCCGAGCCGAGCCAATATACTGTGAAGGGAAACTAAAATTCCCCCACTAAAAAACTTTCACGTCCAAACACTCACGCACACATATAAAAACAAACCCCTCTACTACACACACAAAAAACGTTAACTAGTTAACCCGTTGCTGTATCACGGTATGTGCGATATAGCGGTACGATATATTTTAATGTAATAATTTTGAATATTATTTGAGAGATGTATTATTTATTTATATTAAACAAAAAGTTTATTATAAAATATAAAGTATAAAAAAATATAAAATATATACTAAAGGAAACCCATTGACTTCTCTTTATTATTAATCTCTCATGAAAGAAGATAGTTATTTAATAAGGCAAAGTTTTTTAGTAAACATAACTAAATCATATGAGATACAAAATTAAGTGATTGTTCACTTAAATTTGTTTATTAAAAAAAATAGTAAAGTAAACAATAAATAAATTACATCAATAATTAACATATAGCAACTAATTTTCTAATATACACTTATATTATTATACAACGTAATATTTCTTCAAAAAAAAAAAAACCTTATTTGAAATATTATCTCTAACCACTATCGACTAACCAAACCACCCCCACCCTCTTTCAGGGGGACCCTCATATCCTTGTAGAAATTTTGTTTACTTCTCTCTCGCAAGGAACACGGCATCCGGGAAGCGGCAGCGACGCGGATTGGTTTTGCCAACTTTAAATCCGTCCGTTCCATTTTTTATCTCTATCTGTGGTCTTATTGTTATCTGTTTGATGTTGATATAGTTTTTCTTATGTATAATCTGTCTTAGTTTAGTTTTTGGTTGGTGTAATTCATTTTAATGTATTTTATATATGATAAAGCCGTATTCGGTACAAAATATGCAGCTATTTATTCAAAAAAGTATTTATTTATCTGAGTTAAATAAAAAAGACGACTATTACCGACGATTAGCGTTAAAAATATTAGTAATAATCATTTCGGTTACTCCTATAATGTACCCCTTTTTGTATGGAATTTCGAGCATATTCTTTCTAAAAAAAATATAGGACGCACTGACAAGAATCTTGCTTTATTTGATTGGCTGAATGAGATCAATTGATATTTATCATGACATCTACTTTTATATATAAATCTATATTTTTTTCTTTTTTATCATACTTAAAAGAACAATAAAAAAGAAATTGGTATATATAAATATATAAATATTTTTAGGATGACTGTAAACCATCTATAGTCTATTTATTCTATGCAATATGAAAACTCGTGCTTCGAATACGGAACGCGTTCAATCCAAACTTGAATTTAAACGTAGAGTTGTTCCAAGTTCGAAATTTGAAAATTAGACGACTTGCCGGGAATTAAATACAATATGGCGGAGCTTTGAAGTTTGTTGGCGTAAGTAGTGTTAGTGAAAAAAGTGTATAACTTTTTACGTCCTACAAATCAAATTTTACACTAAAATTAATTAGAATTCAGCCTTAATTATTTATAATCATTACGTGGGTAGTGAGTTCACAACTCTCTCGGGGTATTATTTATGTTGAGGGAATACTTCAAAGAGCAGGGTAAGAAGAGGGAAGCGAGTGTTAAGACACTCCCAATGCTATGCTATGACTCGAATTTCTATGCTATGACTATGCGAAGGTCCTAGCATATTGAGTGGCGGAGCTCTACGACTCAGACGCTGTGCCACTATATCACCATGGCTACGCTTTTCTGTGAATTATTAAATAATTTGTAGAGCTATCCGTGGCTTGCCGTGATTGACCCATCTACTAGACATTTGTAAGATATCTTTTATTTTTTAAGTTTTTTAAAGATATAAACGTATTTTTTTAACTTTTTATTGCAAGAATATACAAATACAATTGCTAGTTCAACAATAAGTAGACACCATTAGGGAGGTCCCCAGCATAATCGTGCTATATTAATTCGTTAATTTCTATAGTTGCCTATATCTTTTGAGGGAGGCAATAAATTTCGCGATACACGACGGAAAGCAATTTGCTTTGTCACTGAATTTTCTCATAGCATTTATATAATATTAGATAACATTGTTAAGATTTGGAATTATAAAGGACTATTTCTTATCTGTGTTTTGTTTATCTGTGGGAATATATGTCATACTCTATAGATTGATGTCAAATATTGAGTAATTTTTTTAAACGGTAGTAGCTTTACGCTTTTTCTCGCTTGGCAAGGTACGTAGTGGGAACCTAGAATTATGATCCATTGCCTACTTTCGAGATGTTGCAGAACTTAACGCTGCTCTTTTTTTCTAGAATTCCCAAATACCCGAGTGGTGATTTAACTCATAAATATAACTTATTATTAGACGCTGATCCACTCGAAACACCACCTCCCTCTCATTTTATTTAAACTTTTGACAAAGTCTTAATAAGATGAGAGATGAATCTTCTGAGATGTAACTTTATTAGATGTAACTGTAACGATTCAAAATTAAAAAAATATAGAATATATTATATAAGTTAATTATTCACCTCAATTTTAATAGATCATAAAATATTACATTAACATTTTGCTCAATCTCCGAGACGTTGCGTATTGAGTGGCGAAACTTAACACCGCATAGTAGCTTGTTGCCAAAGCGAGGAAATGTAAAAAGGTCATTACGTCGAGTGGGAATCGAACTGACAACCGTCATTTAAAGTCACACCCTAAGCCGCTGCGCCACAACGACATAAATAAGATTAGTCATTACGACAATTTTGTATTGAAGTAAGTTCATTTCCAATACAAAATAGTCTTAAAGTCATATAAAAGCAGGTAGTAGGTACGTACGTACTAACATTCTAAGTAACATTCTGTCACTGGCATTCGTATCACGGAGACAAAAGTGCTGCACACCTCTGAACAAATTCAATAAAGTTGCCGAAACTACGTTAAGGGGAATACATAATTTCTTAGTGTCTCTTTGTACGCGGGTAGTGATGGCGCGATTGGTCGATAAGAAAAGAGATTTTTTATATGTTTTGTTTTTAGTAGATTTTGAATTTCTTGGAGGATTGAAAATATTTGTTTTTTGTTTAGACTTTTTTAGTCGTTGTTTTGTTTTTATAAAAGGAATTATGAATCTAAAAATAGTATGTAGATGGCAATGGGATCCAAGATTTTAATTATATTTATTTCTTCACTCTAGTAGACTTTAATAAAATCATTGGTAAATGGAGTATTTTTCTTTTTTTTTAAATTTTTATTAGATATTGATTGTTGACCGACGGAATTTAACACCGCACTTAAAGTGGAGAAATAATAATAATTTAGATTTACAGGGTCTGAACTCGTAAACATCACCTCTACAGTCAATATGTCTCCTCTATTTATTTTATAAAATTTTTGACTTAAAACTAATATTATAGTAAAATATCAGTAAATATTAACATAAAATGAATATAATTTTCTTTTTAAAACACCAACATAAATAAACGTCTTGGAGCGAGGCAGGAAAACCTCAAGAGATTGCAGGAAGTCAGCTGATATCGCACTCGCAGACCGGAGGTGGAATAATTTATTAAGACTAGCCATTCGCTGTGTGAATGCTACACAAATTACCTTGGAAATTGTGGAATGAAAAATTAATTTTTGTTTTAAATTATTTTATATGGAATTTGCTATGATAAATGTAACTTTAAATACTATTAAGTATTATTCTAATATACGTACCTATATGAAATGACTTACTTTCTTGAGAATTTAAGAAATATGTACATTAGGTGTATTCTCTTAATTATTCTTATCTTTTATTTCTTCCATTTGATCAATCAGTGACTTTTTAGATAAAGCGCAGTGCTGATAAAATATACGAAAAACTAGAAAGCGATGTCTAGTTTCTTTGTACCTACTTTATAAGAAGTGGTAAATATGATAAGCTAAAATAATACGCCAAAAAAGTAGTATTGGGTCAAAAACTATACAATGTCATGAGGCCTTTGGTGGCGTTGTGGGACAGCATCTGACTTGATGCTGAACAATGCTTGTGGGTTCGATCGCACTTCAAAAGAATTGTTATATTCAAACAAAATTAGGTGCAAAACGGGAAACGGAGTGTTTTACCGCTATCCCGCTATCCACTCAACTATGCGTGAAAATGCGTGAAACTGTATCATAAATGAAAACATAGGTGTCACAGTATCGATACACCAACATCACTATTGAAGAGCGTTACTATTTAAATCCAGTTACAAGTTCTGAATATATTTTGTAATTACAGGTAAAGTTACATGAAAATTTTGTAGGCGCAGCTGCGCGCCGCTTAAATTGACTCTTTGAAATATTGTTATTTAAATTAAGTTACGGAAAGTGGAGGCTTTCGGGACAATAAGACGTTTGTTTTAAACAGTATGGTTGTGTAGTGTTGAGTGAGTATTTATATGTAGTCGTAGGTTCTTTTCTAATCTGCAACAGTTGTAGAAAAAATTGTGATTTTGTTTATTAAATAGATTGTGTATCTTTCTGTGTTATTCCCATTTTCCATCAAATTTTCGGGACAACGCGTGTTGAGTGGCGGGGCTCAACACCGCGCAGAGTCATAGGTACTACCAAGTCGGAATAAATGCCAGGTAAATTAAATAAAAAAATTGCAGTGCATTCTAAAATTCAAATAACAAGTAATATGCAGCTGTAATTCAGTTTAAATGTGTCTAATTGCGCGACGTGATTGCACGCTTGCAAGCACTACATCTAAGTATGTTAATATTATAAAGCTAAAAGTTTGTTTGGTTGATTGCACTAGTAACTTTTTTAACTTCTCGCTGTATCCCGCACGTAGGGCAGGGAACCTGGGAACCAAATATTAAGACACTGTTCCCCAGTAAGATACTGTTCCATTTTCCACTTTCTTCGAATTTTTGAGGCATGCTGTGTTAAGTGGCGGAACTGGACGCGACGCTTCGCCACGATATTAAATATTTTATTCGCCCAGTGGCAATCAAACTCAACACTCTTGCGTTTGAAGTCGCAAGTTTGTGTCATTGCGTCACGATGGCCTCAAATTGAAGACAAGTTAAAACTGGCCAGCTCCCAGCTTTCCCAGCTCTATTAAGACAAAGAACAGCGTTGGGTTCCGCAAGTAGATTACATTTAAATACGCAAAACTATTAAGAAAATTATCATATATAAACTAAATGATAATTTAACTCCCAAATATATTTGCACAAGTCCATTTCATTACCAAAACGCAATTAGTATAGTAATGCGTTGCGAAGAAACCGTTAGCGATAACAGAGACTTATCGCATGGTTTACAGGGAGGTATGCTACTTCTATTTATAATTTGGGGCCGTCGTGATGCAGCGTGTGGTTTCGATACCCAGTTCTTCGTTTAACATACAATGCCTTGAAAATAGGACAGAAAGTGGGGAACGGAATGTCTTAATGCCAGGTGCCCTCTACCTACCATATATCTGAGATACAGCTTGAAAGTAGAAAAAAATATTATTAGTATATTTTTAACATATAAGATATTGATAATTTTGCCTTTTTTATGTTGATTGCATGGTTATATTACATATATTTATGTATAAGAAATAATAAAGCAAATTATAACCAAGTATGTAATAACCTTAGATAATAGCTGGGAATATTTTTTTTTTCCTAACAATAAAAAAATAGATAAATAAAAATTTAATCTTAAGCAAAACTATTCAAGTACGACCCTGCCGACCCGCGTTTGAAAATATAAATTGGGATTCATATATTTAGTGCGGGGTCTAAAAGTGTTTTGAAAAGTAGTTGGAAGGGTCTAATTCCTTTAGTTTTATGCCTTTTTGGGTGTTTTTAGCCCGGTTTGAATCCCGCTGTTTTATAAGGGTCGATGTTTGGATAGGACCCTTTTTTGGCGATAGTTTCAGTTGGGCATTAAATTTGCGAATTACATTCGAAACTTCTTTTAGAACCTTTTGTTTTATGAAAGGATTTTGGTATATAGGTTATGGGGGTAGTTGTATTGTTTTGTGTTATATGGTACAATATACTATACCCAGATGATATTATATATGTAATTAAATGTAAATATAACTAATGGTCGTTGTCGACTTGGTTGACGTTCATTTTTAGTATGTAAAACAGAAAATGTAATTTTTTCCAGGTCCCGTAAGAATTTCTAAAAATTATCTCTTTACGCTCCTCGTTAGGTACTACTGAAACTATCGAAATACCCAATTTTAACTTTCTAAGTCCAATAATTTCGTCTATTTGTTGTCGGTGGGTCACTCAGTAATGGAAGAGTTTTATATGTGAATTAAATACTTTGAAAATCATTATGGGAACGCGTTGGTATAAATTTGAATAATAGTAAAAAATAGTTGGTATAATCTACAACAAACTTGAATTCATCATCACAAATACTAATACATTCTAATTCCATCAAAATTACTAAAAATATAATACAAAACAAAACTAACTAACAATGAAAAATTAATTACCACAGTAAAATGGAGTTAAAAAATTGATTAAACCTCGTAGACCACACGGTTCTACGAGTTAGTTCTACGGAAACGTCAAAGTTTTAGGGGATGGGGGCGGGTGGAGGTTCGGTACCGGGTGGGGGCAAAAATGAACGCGCTGAAGACAGATCGGGGAAGTTTAAAATTAGACGGGGCGAGGTCTATTCTTTGTAAAAACGACGTGTTGTCTAATATATGTATGTATTTAGGTATTATTAAAATTGTGTTTATAGAACATTGTAATTATATTTTTAATTTTGGTGGTCATAATTGCTATATAGGAATTAGTAATCATTTACTTTTTTTAAAGTTCGCAGAGATCATTTCTTATTATATTCTCATTAAAAAAAAATCAAGTATTCGTTGTCTTACATGAAATTTCCTAGTAAGTGGACGGCGTAGTGATTTACCACTAGGTTCTCATTCCCTCACTAAATGCAGGAGTTAGAAGATACCTACCCACATTACATACCTATTTTTAAGAACAATTTAAAGGGGAAACTTAAACATTTGGAATTCAACGCCGTTTCTTGGGTTTGTTGATACTACAGTCTACGTTTGTAGAATGTATTAAGTTGATGACCCATAGAAAGATATAATATTAATTAGTAATTTTACTTTTTTTTATATAAATATTTATTGCTAAATTATTTAAAAAATAGTTATGTTTATAATCTAATTGTAGTGTGGTAATTTATATAAAAAATAAATAAGAAATTGTTCATAAAATTACTTATCTTTATTTGAATTACGAATATACCTAGCAATTTTTTTTATTTTGCTATTCTATCCAAAATTTTACGAAATTGTTGTAATAAATAGCTGTTGTTTTTATATTATGTTATCACAGAAAAAATCTCTGATTCGATTCGAAAAAACAATTATTATATTATTATAATTACAAATAAATAACTAAACTTAATAAGAAACGTCTTTTCCCAGACATTTTGACCGATGTCCAGTTAACGGGGTGGCTTTCAACAACCCTTTGAATAAGAAACCAGTTTCTTCAATAAGTTGTCTTCAAAGTCGTATCTATCGGTCAAACAGGTTTGCATTCCCATGCTGGACAGACGATTTTTAACTGACAGTCTTTGATCTATTATTTGAGTAAATATTTTTTACTTTAGTGTGACGTGTTGTTTGTCTGAGAGAGAAAAGAATACTGTGCGTAAGTTTATAGTGATGATGTAAATAATGTTGGCGTGGTGTATAATTTAAATTTTTCTAATAATAAAAAGCCAAGAGCAAAATCTTCATAAGCAAAGTCTTATAATATCATTTTCATAATATATATTTCATAAGTTAATGCAATAATTAAGTGTGTAAGCGTGTTAATCGCCATTATAGCGAGTAACACATCGTTCACCATTTTTCGACCAATTTTCGAAATATTTTGGGTTGAGTGAGTTAAATCGAGATACCAGAGTGAGAATTAAACCATCACAACCATTAGTTAGTCAAATCATACATCAATAATTATAGAAGTATTTTTAAAATAATATTTCTCTTACATCAATGGACGAGCGTCTTAAGACCCCAGAGCGCATGTTCTTGAAACAAAGGAAGGTAATTGAAAATTCTATCAAAACTTTAACGAGACGAGGCTTCTTTGACAATAACTTGGAGAACTCATTTGGAGGCAGCTGGCAAATTAAGATGTAAATTGAGTTGACTTTTTATATTTTAAAATATATTCTTATAATATTTCTTAATTATATTTTTATCACCAAATTTAAATGACACTTCTGGGTTCGAGTTCGGTTCGGTTCTAGGCGAGGTAATGAATGCGATGCAAAACGCGGCGTTGAGTTCCGTGTCTCAACACGCACTGTTCCAAGAATTCGGCGGAAAAAGGGGAACGAAAGTGTCTTAGTGGGAAACAGAGTAACTTAACACTACGTTTCCAGTTTACCTCTGCCTACCCTGCTATGTTTGGGATAGGTACGTCGTGAAACTATAAAAATATAGTTTGAGCAGGAACAAAATAGTAAATCGATTGATCTGGATATGTATGTTGGCTGGCATGTATTGACATACATGACGTAGAAGCAGTGGTGGAACCCAAGCTCATACTTTATATCCCGTATCCCGCATATGGCATTGTAGGCGAAGGCCTAGTGTTCGTATTAAGATACCTACTATGCTCCCTATTTTCCGGCCTATATTCCAAACATTGCGTGCTGAGTGGTGGAACTCAACGAGCTTTGTGCTTGGACACTACAAAGAAATAGAGAAAAAAAATAGAGAAGCGTAGTCAGACCCAGAGATTATATTTGTTTATATGTCATAAAAAATATCGGTTAAGTGTGAGTCCAGAGTTCCGCATTTCAGAATTGTCAGTCAACGGGAGTATCTGATCCACGGGAAGTACCTCATAGGTTTTGATTGCGGGGCGAATTTCATACAAAATGTAGCGACACTGTGCATACATGCTCGTATCTTTTGATTGCGTTGATTTATAATTTTGATTTTTTTTCTGTGCTTCAAGAGATCTGAATATTTAGTATTAGTTTCAGCTTGATAACTCTACACGATCTTGAGTTAATGGAAAGCGAAGGGATCTTAAGAAAACAAACGGAACCCTTATGAGTTCTGCTTATTTAATTTTTCTACTCGTTCTAGCAATTAAAGCGCGGTTGAGTCCCGCTACTCAACAGGCAATGTCTCGAAAATTGAGCAAAAAGTGAAGAAACGAGTGTTTTAAGTGCTTGTTATTTAAAATTGAACCTAGGGCCTATGTATTCAGTACTAAGAAGCTGTTGTCTTTGCAATAATCATGTTTCTATAGTATGTGGTAATATACATACATACACACATCTCAAGTGCAGCAATCAAAAGCGCTTGGAACGTGAGGCTAATCTAAATTTCTATTAAAACTTAAACTCACTATGTCGAATGCAATCATGGATTTCGTATAGCGTTTTATTATTAACTTAATACAGAAAAATATGGTGAATTTTTTTTTATACAATTATGATTTTATTTAATAAGTAGTGTCTCACCTGTATCCTGTTACGCAGGTAGATGAAACTCAGTGTTAAGACACTCCGTTTCCAGTTTCCGCTGAACTCTTGAAATATTAGTCATTAGTCGTGTTGAGTATTTTTTTTCGAAATCCATTCGAATTAATTCCGTTCGTTATGTTACAGTGTGATATTACTCGATGGTTGTAGGTTCATATTCGACCAAACTAATAAATATTTAAGACATTGATATTATAAAACGTTGATGTTATAGATTGTCACGGGAGCAAAGCCGCAGGGAAAACCTAATATTACATAAAAAATCGATGATATATAGAGGCGTAGTATAAAGGACCGAAATACCCTTCAAAACAAATAGAAACGTTTAAATCTGTTCTCAATGTAATCTTTTTATTAAATGCTTTCAAAGACTCCTTTCGATTCTAGCACTAATTGAATTTCGCAACTTCAATTAAGTATAAGACGAGTTGAGGTAAATTACTTTCGACGATGTTCTTTATTTATGTTTATATAATAATCTTATTAGTATCCATCGTGGTCCTGTGGCACAGTATTTAGCTGTAAAGGCGGAGGTTACGGGTTTGACTGCCATTCTGCACTCTGCTCCAATCTGATCTGCACTCAAGGGAATGATTTATTATATATCAATATTTTCAATTCTTTACTATGGCAACAGGGCAAAAAGCCCGGCGTTAAGTTCCGCTACTCATTTTTCAACTTCGCGCAATGCCCCGATTCGAATTCTGCGGTAAGCAGGGACCGCAGTGTCTTAACACTAAATCCCCTCTCCCTACAGTGCTATATATATTCGGGATACAGCCGAAAGCTGATCTGATCTGTCCGAACTTACGCTATCTATATAAAGAACTATTAATGTCTTAATTATAAAAATTATAGCTATTTAGAATATACAAGGTATTAAAAGCCCAAAATCTCAATCTTAACAATACGCAAATACAAGCAGCAACAGCGACAAAAACATGAACCAACAAAACGGCATCAGAGTTGACTCCGCATTTCTACCTTCCCGAATAACTTTTCACCCTACGAAGACGGAAAATTTACATAAATTTACAAATTTCACAACGAAATAAGGCACGGCATAGTTCGCGTCGCCTCCCCAGCCTTCCCCCACCTTCCCCCACCCCCAAAAGGGGGGTTGAAACCGTTTTTCATGTTTAATTTTAACTTTGGTATTAATAAATGTTCTAGTCTTTCGTACAGAATTTTACGCTAACCTTTGGTTGTAGGTATGGCGATGTCGCTCGGGAGACGTTAGTTTTATCGTATAATTAGTTTTGGAGTTGACGCTGTGCTTGTAAAAATTNCGCGAGTTCGGGAAGTTAGGTATTTTGAAAATGGGGCATCTATCCCACTGCGGCATCTATCCCGGTTTTACCCTATAGGTATACCTGCCCAGTAAGTTGGTATCCAAATTGGTTGTTTACACATTTCTTCACACTGTAGGTATCGGAGGAGCAGAAATCAACCCCGCGCTTTTTCGATAGTTAGATAAAAATAACTTAACTCCGACTGTTAATCAAATCCATATCGAGAGGCTCCTTAGACTCCTAGATTTTGATAACGCTGTTAAAAATGAATAAACATTTCCTTGAACTAGTTTCAATTATGGGTTCTTTCTAGTTTCACGTTGTAATCCGTATATACTTATATAGCTGAGTAGGCAGAGGGTAGTGTCAAGTGACATCGTTCCTCAGGCACCGCCAAATTTTCTATATTGGGTTTTGGGTATCGGAATTTAAACTTACTCTTGTTACCAGGTGGATAAAAGAAAACAATTTTCCCCCGAGTGGGAATCAAGTCCCCCAACTGATTTATATTACGAGAAAAATATGAAACGTGACTTTAAAGATGTAATTTAAAACGAATACCTTTATATCTTACTAAGCTCAGTATAAAACAAGGAGTTGAATATTAAAACGGGAACGCCATTAAAATGCGTAATTGCTGGATTAGACCGCCCAAGATTCCTCTATCTGCGACCGGAGCGCCACAGCTTATATATATCGTTCTATTAGTGTTGTAACAACTTAGTTTTGTAGAAAAAATATTTTTTATAATTTTTTTTTTTTTAAGAATTGAAGTGTGTAATCTTAACCCTGGGTTCCCAGATCCCTTCTGCCTAACATGCTATGTAGGGGATACAGCGTGAAAAGAAAAAAAAATTCTGATCCAAAAAATAATCATTGTTTGTTCAATAGCAGTGTTAAGTTCAGGAACTCAGTACGCAATAAGTCTAATTTGATAGAAAAGTGGTTAATAATATAGCTAAATACTAGGTTTGCTCTGTCTACCGTGCTAAATGCGGGATACAGAAGCTTAATTAGGTGGCAACTATATTTTTTCACTGAAACATTAAAAATATAATAAAAAAATACAAAAAAATAAACAACTGGGTTACTAGATAGTCTATGGCGCGTCCAAGATGGCGTGTCTGAACCGCCTGTCGACGTGCTTTCCATACATCATGAGATAACATTATAAGATTTTCGCTTACAACGAAGATTATGAGGGCAATTCTTTAAATTGCACATCATTTTAATAAATCAATGTTATAATATATTTAATGAAATATAAATAAAAACGAGGATATCGGGACGAATTGGGTGAGCCAGTAGAAGCGTCGGTTGCAAGTTCGATCCCGATCGAATCCCGATCCCGAAACGGAATTTGGAAAAACGAGAAGCTAATATTTAAGTACACCTCTGTATTTAATTATACAGTAGGTATAATTTGACTAAATCAAAAAGGCCCTTTTTCATTAAAAATATATAATTTAAGCACCATTCTACTAAACTCGACGAAAAAACCTAAAGCATTTATAAGGTAAGGCGAACTTTTTGCCTCCACCCGGGGCGTACCACCACCACATCTATAAATCTACGAGTATATGACGTCATTAAGAAAGCTGAGGCGCAACGTCTTAAAATACATCCGTCTCGCTCGCACCCGCAGTTTTTTCATATAGGTCATTTGGGGGGGAAGTCTTAAGAATGAAAAGAGTGATCGTTTCTCTCTTTCCACGCCTTACAATGAAAAGACGGTGGAAATTAAATAATACTTTGTCGTTTATTGAAAGGGGTTGAGGGGTTATTGTGAAAATTTCTAGGGAGTGTAAAAAGATATTGATTTTAGTTAAAAGAGGCCGTCGTGGGATAGCGTCTATCTGAGGGTAATTATTATTATTCCATTCTCTCGTTGACGAAGCGTGGCGTTGAGTTACGCAACTCATCATGCAATAACTCGAACTCATTTTCCACTCGGGGGGAATGAATTATTTATTTCTTCCAGTAACAAGACAAAGCTCGATGCAGCGTTGAGAACAGCCACTCAACGTATATATTAGCGCTAGGTTTACCTACCTATCCTGCTACCTGCGGGTACATCGCGATGCTAAAAAATAAAAAAAAAAGAGTTTTCATACACAAATCATAAAGTAACATAAAACAATTTTTTAATTTTCATCATTAAAGTAACATAAAACAATTTTTAATATAAAGCTACACCACTTTAAAATATAAAATGATGAAAACTGAAAATATACATGAAATAAAATCTGAAACGTAATAAGCAAATGAGTGGAGATTTTGTACGCTATATTTTGAATGGTCTTGTTGTGAACATTTTAGATAGGTACGCTATTTCACGTTCTTTACTTTTATAAAATGAAAGAGTATAATATAATTCTCTTTTTTTTTCATATAGGTATAGAATATAGTCTTTCGCTTCGCTTGCCCATTGTTGTTCGCTTCGCTCGATGTGATGGTAATAATTCTTAGGTTTTTTTTAGCATCACGCTGTATCCAGAATATAAATAGTGTAGGCAGAGGGAACCTATTAAGACATTCTTTTTTTCACGCACAATCCAATTTTCAAGCCATTGTGTGTTGAGTAGCGGAACTCTAACCCACACCTGTGACGTTTACACTCGGACGTTGTCCTAATACACCATGACAACCTCTTAGCATAGGCAATAAACATATAAAATGCAAATAAAAAGAAACATTTCTAAAATTTAATATTTTCATTCACTCTACTTCCAAAACCATACCATATTAAATTAGACCAATATACAACCAAAAATTTACTAAAATTCCAATACATAGGTATACAACGCTATTCTTTATCAATGCTATTTCAAATAAAATTGACAACAAAAGGGGGACTCCCCGAAAGGCCGGGCAAATAAGCCATTAAGCGTTGCGACGGTACACGACTATAAAATCTCAGCTTCTTGCCCCCCACCCTAGGGGACGCCCCCCCGATAAACTGCTTTATGCTTTTCCTACTATAATTAGAATGGTTCGCCGTTTTCTGGTGAATGAAAAGTCAAGATGCGATGGTAATATTGTATGGGAGATTGCGTATCCTTTTGGTTGAGAAGTTAGGTTAGATACTTACGAAGGGTTTTAATTCAAATCCCCTAAAATTGAACTATCAGATGAAATGCTTGTAGTGGCTGGTATAGCTAGATATTTCTTAATAATTTTTATATTTGTATATTCTTTTTTATATACCAAATTTGTTATAGCAATAAAATAAAAGATAACGTGGTTTATTTTGTTATCAGAGCGAGAAATAAAAATATATTATCCCCTGAGTGGAATCGAACTGACCACCGTCGAGTACGGTCTGAAATTGTGCCAGTGATGTGCTTAGTACGAAGGCCTTACGATTTCAGATGTCATTACTAAATATGCTGTGAAACAAATTAGAAAACACATTAGGTTTACTTGAAGGTAATTAGGTACTATTATTTTTTTCAAATTATTTATTTTCGTTTTAAATGACAAATTAAAATAAATAATTTATTCTATAAGAATCAATTTTCTTTCTTAATCAAAAATATGAAAAAAATACCTATGTGCAAATTACTTAAAATTAAAAACCTAGTAAAATATTTTTTATTTACGTCACTTTTCATGAAAAATCATTTAATTAACACAAGTCTATTTACTACAAAACGAAATTAAGCTTTAATTAAAGCATTTACTGTCTTCTATAAAACATCTAAAACTTAATTTGATTTGGCAGTTTTAATTGGGGCGCGAGTAACGTCTTATGTTGGAGTGGGGGGGTGGGGGGAGACATAATTGTAATTTATATTTATTGAAAGGCGTAACTGTGTAATTCGTTAAACGAAATACCTTTTTTAATCTACTTCAGAGAATGAGTGTGTGGGTGATGTTGTTAGAATTGGTTATTTTTTAATAATATGACTATTTAGGGATTTGAGCACGACTGACAATTTTCATAAGTATAAATATGTTTTCATGTTTGTCCGTAGATTTCTCAGAAACTAAAACTCGTATATGTATAATATTTTTTTATTTTAAATTCCAACCTTAGGAAAAGTTCAGTCAATAAATTTTTATCAGTTTTTTTTTAGATATGGCTATTAATAGATAAAATAAGGCGATAATGGTGCTTTAGGACTCCATATAATTGAAAGAACTAAGAGCGGTCGTAGGTGGTTTCATTTCCACCACGGGGAATGAATTATTAGATCCCTGCTCTACCAACATACAGCACGGCGTTAAATTCCGTCACTGGAATTCACTGATACTAGGCCTGTGCGTGCCCTTCTATTTAAGGGATAAAACATGCAGGTGAATGATAATAAAACAAAATTCAATACAAAACAGGTTCGACGTTCTAACTGAACTAATTATATGGACATTGTACTTAAACCACGTGTCCTATTTTATAAGTGAGGGTCGGAACTAGATTCCCTTTAAATTTAAATTGATTTTGTTTAAAAACTTGCTTTTTTTGGAACTAGTATTACTGGGTTTGATAAATAGATTTGATGAACACGTGTCTATTTTTATTATTAATACTATGTGTACAATTATAGGTAAAAATAATCCTTGTGGTCCTCATGGCGCAGGGACAGCGTGGTGCTTTAGACACAAGGGTTGTACGTTTGATTCTTACTCAGGGAAATGAATTATGTAGAAATGATTTTATTTTTATATGGAATTTAACTTTTATATTGTATTTAAATTATTATATTTATATTATTAAATTTTTATTTATACATGTCTTGATTTTGGAAACAACCCTGTTTATTGCTTATTTATAATAGAGGAATCCTTTTAATATATAAAATATATGCGATATGAAACTGACATAAAGAGAAAAAATAATAACATATAACACAATATATTTAGAATGTTTTTTTATGAAAATATTAATTAACTACAATTATTACAAACACAAACTGAATAAATGACCAATAAATAAATAAGTAAATAAATAATTAAACACGAATATTTAATGGTAAGCGGAGCACTCGTTAATTAAAGCGATGATCAAAGAAGAACGCCGCTCTCAGCTATTGTACCGACTTCCTGTTACGCGTTAAAGGTAGAGAGGCGTTAGTGGAAAACTTATGGATGATTTTTCTTATATTGTATGGAAAAAAATAACAAAAAAAATTAGAAAATGTCTAAAAATTCTATAATTCTGTTTTATCTATCTAGATATTTTCCTAGATATAGATAATTTCTTGCTCTGTAGTCTCCTGTGTTGATTATAATCAGATATTTTTTGTAAATTATTCTAATTAAAAGTTGTCAAAAATAGAAAAAAATTCTTAAAATAGTAAAATTTTTTGTACACAATGACCACGGAAACATTATTGCAAAGTGTTCGAAACGTTGGATTTCCAACAATGTGTAGGTACTAAATATACGTTACGCAATTAAACTGTTTTAAGAGTTTCATTTACAATCCAGCAATATATAAGATATATATGACTATATAAAAAAATATAAAAGTATTATTATATCATACTTATAGTATATTATCTTCTATATATATAAAATCGAAAGGTCACTCACTCATCACGAAATCTCAGAAACTACAAGTGCTAGGAATCTGAAATTTTGCATAGGAGTTACTTATAGGTCATAGGTGCTCGCTAAGACGGGAATTTGTAATATTCTACTTCCGAGGGGTTGTTTTTGGGGTTGAAAGTTTGTATGAAACTTCGTTACTACAAATGCTAGGAGTCTCAAATTTTGCATAGACGTCACTAGGACGTAGTCATGGAGACAGAAATTAATAATAACATAGTTCACGCGGGTGAAACCGCCAGCGGGCTGCTAGTAGGTATATAAAATTTAAGCATATATTACAGTTCTTAGTTATATTTCTTAAAATTACAAGATTTATCTATGCCAAACAAAATTCCACGTACCCCCATCTAATTTCATATCAAAAGGGTGCGCCATCTTGAAGGAAAACACAAAGATGCTGAATGGTGAAATTTTCTTGTGTAATTTTCACGCGAACCACCCTCCTTCCGTGCCTCGGGGTAGCGGAGACCAGTTTTACTAGATCCCTTAGTAGGTAGGTATATGGTATACGTAAAGTAAATTTATGTAAGAAAATTGTAAATTAATTTATATACAATTTTGTATTATTTAATTATTATTGTTGTGAGACTATTTTAGAAGTGAAAAAAATATTTAAAATTCACGAAAAAAATAAGAAAAGCATTTGTAAAATGTTCATACAAAGATAATTTAGGTTACTTCAAAATTATAGCTATATAGCCGTAGGTATATATTTGAAATATTATTTTTTGTATTTAAATTTATAAACAATTTATTGCATGGAACTACCCGTAAATATCATAAGTATATATTTATTTATACATATTATAGTAAGTAGTATGAAATATTGTTTTTTTTTATCTGGTCTTTTAGTGACCAATTTCAGCACATATAAAATATCATTATGTAAATAAAGCCTTATTATTTAAATAACAAGCTTTCCCTGCATAGTCTAATCGACATACTAATAATATGATACATGGCAGATTCCATATGCCTAAAGTAACTCTGATTGCAGATATTAACCTGATATAGCCCGGTAAATGGACTATATAAAAATATAGGTTTTATTTGAACCATTGTTCCTGAGATTAACCTGTTCAACAAAACAAACTATCCAGCTTTTTGGCATTAGAAAAAAGAACAGTTATTTGCATCGGAGAAAGTCCAATTTAACCCTGCGAGAAAATTTACACTAAAAATGTTTATACAGAGAGTCATATCTTTTTGCATCTTACTTTCGAACTTGAATCTACTACTACAATTGTTTAACGTTCAGTCTCCCCAATATGCTCTCTAAATAACTAAAAACACGTGTTTCACAAAGTGAAGTCGGGTCAAAGTAATCTAATATGTATACACATACATATATAATGTATATGTATATGTATATACAGGCATAGCAGAGCCGCGGGCGCGAGTCCTACAAGAAAATTAGTTATTAAAATTTCACTGACGCTACGAAATTTATCTCAGACGCGGTGTAGGTGGCTTCGAACATTTTAATACTATATTATGTAATGATTTTTTTATTTTAGGATTTTTTATAATCATAATTATGAATGATTTTAATTCATAATTTGAATTATGAATTACGTGTTTTTTTTACTAAACGTACACGATACAAAAAGATTTATATAACTTCCCTTTATTCTGATATTTTATTAAATTATAATGAGGGCTGTTTATCATTAAATCGTATTAAATCAACTAGTTGACCGCTTAAAAAGTTGTCGTGAGAACCAAAACTTGTTTTCTAAGTAATGACAATAAGACAGTGACCGGACAGTGGTCAGCGTGGGAAAGGGGTGGCAGGACAGGGTGAATCCCGCTATTGTTACA
This sequence comes from Heliconius cydno galanthus, assembly GCA_036379175.1. NCBI lineage: Eukaryota > Metazoa > Arthropoda > Insecta > Lepidoptera > Nymphalidae > Heliconius > Heliconius cydno. Next base: position 1,625,776 of record JAKRZM010001267.1, read on the forward strand.
AACTACCCCTAAGATTGAAGTCTTATTATATATTTTTTTTCCTAATTCTTATGATAATTTGATTTTGTGTTAACATTTTAACAACTAAATTTCTAGAGAATTAGTTAGTATCTTGAGAAGCTTAATTGTTAAGAAAGATTATAAAAAATTAACCTAAAAAATACGCATTTTTGCACAAGGTTTTTAGAATAGAAAATTTCTACACGTGGTACAAATTATAGATTTAAGTCCAAGTGGTTTAGTACTACCTTCCATAATTGAAGTTTTAGATCTATCATCAGACCAGCTCGATGATGATGAGTCAACTATTACAATCGACCTAATAAAAATTAAAAATCGATAATATTGTGGTTTATTTTTAAATATAGGTAAGCAAATATTAACCTGTAGTATGGTTGTGACCAAATTGTTATATATAATTAATTTATTAATTCTATTATTTGATGTCATATAAAATTGATTTTGAAAAAATAAAAAGTATTTAAAACAAGAAAGTATCAATTCCCCAAGGTGCGCTGCACAACGAAGACGCCGTTAAAGTTTTCCGTGCTACTTTCGCGGCTCTACAGAAAGTTGGGCCGGGGCTCATTACGGCTGAACGTACACGACGCACACTGAACTAAGGAATTTTGTAAATGAAAATTATCTTAATATTTCTTTATTATTTTTACATATATAATTATTTGTATAGATATGTCGTTTAAGAAAATATGATGGTGTCTTGTTTAGGGCAAATAGCTGCCTACTTTCTTATTTTTTGTCTTGCCTTACTTTTTGTGTCATATCTACATTCTGCAGAATTGCCGAGGCCTTCGTGACTTAGTGGGACGTCGTATGACTGAAAACGCGATGATCGTGACCTTGATTCCACTCGGGAGAGTAATTATTTTTAAATTATTTTCTAATATTGGTGTACAAAGCATCCAGATCTGTCCCTCATCACGCAACTTATCCAAAATTATGCCAATTTTGGGGAACGTAGTGTCTTAGCACTATGCGGGAAATTGAATCTTAGAACTCCCAAAACACTAACACAATCATCCAAAATTGTAAAAAAAACAACTTAAATCAATAAAAAAAATCATCCCACTGCCGTTTCGCCTAACAATCTCCCATCTTCAGGGCCCGCGGCGTTTATATAATATCTAGCAGATAACTTGGAGTTATGTACGTGTGTATTGACAGCACTAATATTTATTACAGGCTTTTGTTATCGATGTCGATAAAGTGGATCGAGTTACGTATCGTGTCGGTGTTGTGTTACGCTTTTATATGATATGGGAGTTTATGTAGATATCTATTAGTTGTGTTAATTAGTGAATTAGGTCTTAGGATTATTATATGTCAGCTCAAATCCTTAGACAAATGAGTTATAAGTTATGTTCTTGATAGGGGAACGGAGTATTTAGATACTAGGTTATTTCTGCCTACCTGCTACTTCTGTCTACGAGAAAAGAGCTAAATCTATTTTTTATAATAGAAATATCTTTAAAAAAAATAATTTTAGAAAAGAGTTATTTCAATGTTATCATCATGTAGAATATGCATGGGCGTTGAAATGAAGGGGGTCAAGTGATTTGTGCCTAATCCAAAAATTTTAGTAACAAAAATTTAAAAAGGTCCCTTTACACGAATAGATCTCTACAAAGCTAAAGTCCAGGCGCCCTTGGAAAATACCTCTGGATTTGCTTATGTGGACATGTAAATATAGGTAATAAAAAGCATCTTTATTTCAGCTGTCTACAAATAATTATGAATGAACAGCTTTATAGGGAGGAACTGGAAAAAGATCTGTCTCCAGGATTGTAATCGAACCCATTACGTTTACGGTCTAACGGAGTTCCGCTGAGCTATGACAGGTTCGTCATAATAGAATTATTAATAAGCTTAAAAATTTGTAGTAAAATATTACTTCCAAGAAAATTCAATGTAAGGAAACGAACAAAAAAATCAATCAAAGACAAGGCAAGCGAAGGCGAGGCGTGTCCCTCCACCCTCCGCATAATGTGCGCTCGTGATAAATTGCACCCTACCCCGGCCTTTGGTTTCTTTGACGAACTTCACTTATATATACAGTGTGTGCCAAATTAGGTAATTGTTATTGTTTTTTTGAGAAATATAATTTTGTTATAAAAATTTAGAATGTCTATTTAGTATTTAATATGCTTTTATTATATTACTTTGGCTTGTTACTTTGTAAGTAATAAAATCTTAAAAACACAGACAGAATTGTAATAATTGCAACAACATAATTGCAACAACATAATTGCAATAATTTCTTGAAAGGTACATGACGTCGAGCTGCTCTGATGATGGACCCAGGACTTAAGTAGTGGAACTCTCCTTCGATTTCCTGAATGACAAAGCGTGACATGAGATCCGCCAGTCAACACGTGATGTCCCGAAAATTGAGCGAAAAGTAGAGACCGTAATATTTTAACACTTGGTTCCCTCTCCGTATCCTGTTACATGCAAGATACAGCGTGACCCTAGAAAAAATAATAAAAAATAAGCATGTTTTTTTAAATTAACTTTTAGAAGAAACACCATTAAAGTTAATTTAACGAACACGTTTCCAACACATATATAATGTATTGTACAAACTTTAATTACCTCCATAACTGCATACGTACACGTATACATACATTTCTCACTGCAATCATAACTTTATCTCGCAGTGGTAGACGTTGCTTTGACACGTTATTGTGACTTAACTGTAAATAATAAGATCAAATATAAAACTCCCATTGAAGTAAATACTTACTGAGCGAAAGCTTACAAACGAAATGAAAACAAAAAATAAATTGTTTTAACATTGAAAATATTGTAGAGATTAAGTTCCGCCACTAAACACGTAATGCCTCAAGAATTCGGCGGAAAGTGGAGAATGGAATGTCTTAAAACTAGGTTATCTCTACCTAACCTGTTGTGTACCAGAAAAAGCGTGAAGCTACTATTAATCCGCCGATTGAAGATAGCACCTACAATCATCACACAATTAAAAAATCTAATTAATCGTATATAATATACCTATAGTAACTAATTAACACAATTCGTCCACCCTGTACATGAAGAACGTAACTCGCGTAATTAACGACGAAGGAAGGAGGCCTACAAAAAACCCTCACACTCTTAGTGTCACGTCTTACCCGACCGCGCACACAAAGATATATTACGTGTGTATTTGAAAGATTGATTAGGGTGGAGACAGATGTATTTACAGACGGACCGACTTTCAATTATGTACCTACATATATATAAAAAATATATTAAAATGGGTTCGATTCCCATCCGGGGAAATGCTTAGAAGAATAATTGATTCTATAAATTAAAATATTTCAACGAGGACAGCCCAAATTCTTCAAGAATATTTTGAGGTTTCTTAATATTATGTAAAGATCTCAAAACGATGACACTTTTAAAAGAAGCAAATAAATCTAAATATCTAAATTATCTTCTTTCAGGAAACACTGTCGTGACCAACCAATGATGTAAAGAGGATAACATATGACGGATGTATGACTAGAAAACTCACAATTTCTGATAGTAAGCGGAGTTACCGGAGTTACCGGAGTTTCCTTCAGTGGAATCGAACCCAGAACTTGTCGTATTTGGAGTCGCATGCTTGTGCCTCTACGCCACAGAAGCTTCAAAATTCTTCTGGTGCAGTAACATTTTAAGATACCTCATAATATTATTTTCATAATCCATTTCTTGTTTTATTTATTAACCCCGTGATATTTTTGTATGTTATATATTTGTATGAACGAAAATTAAGGGCATGGCTTAGTGAAGACAAGCTTTAGAAAGTTTTCCTTTCTGTAATTTTAAATTCCTATGGTCTTTATCTTTATCTATTTAACTAGAAGTGAACTTATTTTGAAAACGAAGAAGAAAAAAGATAATTATGGTTGTATCATTGAATTTTGCTAACAAAATAATAAAGTAATGGCTACTTCCAGGCTTTTTCTTTTGGCAAAGTTAAATTAATGTCTAACTTAACTTAACCACCAAGTTAATATTCATTGAAAATATTCTAATAATAATAGTAAAAACTAATTTCTTTCAACGAAATATTTAAATTTGTGGACCTTTTTTTCAATAAATAATTATGGGTTCAATTCCCATTGAGGGGATGAATTATTTCATTTAAATAAATTTGCCGCCACTAAATATTAAAAAAATGGGTTAGCTATTAGCTCAGAAGTTTACAAATTAAATATAATTATTTCCTAAAATTCGACAACCACAGTACTTAACATAAGCATACCCTATACAGTTCCACTGATCCACGACAGCGTTAAACACCGAATAATAATTAAACTATCATATTATATCTCAACTAAACAATAGAATTTATCTAATAACAGTATAACATTATCTCCTTTATCAAAACTCTTATAAGTGCGAATAATTGGGGATGGGGGGTTCGTTAGGGCCTTAACGCCGGCAAACATTAATCATTCCTTTCATAAAGAGTGGGGGGTCCGTAGATAAATAAGTGTAGTATGTGTTTTCTTAGGGTACCCTTCTTGAGATGGTAGGGGATGCTGTGGATATGATTTGAGTTAAATGTTAAATAAATATACAGGCAGTTATTGTGCAGGGGTGTGACTGTAACGCGATGGTTATGGGTTCGATCCCCACTCGAGGTATTTATCTAAATTCATAATTTTCATATCTTAAGTCTGGTGTCGAGGCAAAGCGCTATATTGAGTTCAGTCACTCCAGAATTCGGCGGATAAAGGAGAACGGAATATCTTCATACTAGATTGGCTCTGCCTACCCTGCTGTGAGGGATACACCTTTACCTTATATAACTTTCATAACAATAACACGAATAGCCAAGTTATCGTATCCACGTTATTCTGTCGTAATTTCTTGAGCGTACCGAGCGCTGCCACATAATTATTCATCTTAAATTGCACGAGCGTGTGTGTTTGTACATACATACACATACACACATACAAACACACACATGCATAGTTATATATAAATGTGTGCGCCTCAAATTACGCCAGCGTTGTAAGAAAGCTCCTTTGGATGGAAAATTTATAAATTTATTAAGATTTCACTCGACGAGTTATGGAATTTAATTATTTTATGTTTAACCTATAGACATGTACCTACCTAAGGGTGTTATGGAAGCCATGGTGTTTATTTAAAAGATGGTAGTTTTAAGATACTCGGTCCTTCGTTCTGTACCCTAATTTGAGATATTAGGTGTTGTGCGGCGGAACCCAACGCTGCAGCTACCAGAGTGACATTTAAAATAATTTAAATACAACCATTTCCCCGAGAAGGGATTGAACAGACAACTATTTATATGAGTTTTAGAGTGTTTATATAGTGACTGTTTCAATTAGCGGTGGTTGATGAAAATTATATTTATATAGACATTTTTAACATGTATCTTACTTGAGATTTTTATTTTTGTATGTAATAAAGAATTTTATCTATCTACTTAAAAAAATACATTCCACAGTATATAAATAAATATATTGCAACATAAATATAAATAAGTTGTAACAATCTTGTAAGTAAAAAAATCGTGGCTTAGTGGTCTAAGCGCTTAGATATGCCTGCTTGAGCGGCGTTGGTTCCCGCCACTCAAAAAGCAATGTTTCGAAAAGTGGATAACAGAGTGTCTCAACACTAGGTCCCCTCTGACAACCTTGCTATATACAGGACGCAGCGCTCAATAAAAAGAAGAGAATCGCCGCCACAACCTCAACCTTAGAGAGATAGAACACTTACTAGCGATAATAGCTTGATCTAAATAGTTTGTACATTTTAACCGCAATATAAATCTTCGCCAGACTACCGTAGAACAATTTACTTTATATACAGTACGGTTGACGAGTCGTGGCCATCCTTAAGCTTTAGATGGCTGCGCAAATTTGATTTTAGGATTTTTCTTATTCTCAATTATTTTCTTCCTGAGCGAATAATACGCAAAAATTTAAAAAAATCTAACTTAGAGCGGCCACAACTTGGCAACCGTAGTATATAACTTAATACAATGTGAAACAAAACAGGCAAGAAAACGGATGTCTTATTTAAATATTATGTTAATAAAGCTACCCTTAAAAGCCACCCCCAAAATAAGGGATGGGGGGTAGCCCCCATTTTAATTAAATCTCTTAACGAAAAGACGACTTGGTATTTTCTTTGTCAGGTGACAGCGGATATTTCAGCCTTTGATCTAAGATTTAGTTTTATGAACAATATATATATGTAGGTATATAATGTAAGACATATTATGATGAAGGTATGAACATAAAGCATAGTTTACATTATATTTAAGTCAAAGAAATTTAAATAACTGCAATATTTAAAAATATTTAGAAATAAAATTATACAAAACGAATGACCTAATTTATACCTTAAATTATTATTATTTCTTTGTTTGTAAATAAAACGCGGCGTTGAGTTCAGCTATTATTGAATTCGAAGAATAACGTAACTTAACACCGTGATTTTTTTAAACGATAATTTACTTTTATTTTATTTGGTTATAAAGAGACCGGAAAACCTGAAAGAAAAACAAGTACCTGAAAAGTGATATTCGACGTTTCGTACATGATTTTTTAGTAAGAAATAAAAAACAAAGCCTCTCAGCGATCTCGGCTTGGTGTTTAAGGGTTTTAAATTAACCGTTACACGAGCGATTAGCAGCTAGCTAGAGGAAAAAATGTCAATGTATGGAGGTGGACTTTGTGTTGGTAATTTTATATTTCTTCAAAGAAAATATGAAAAACATTACAATTGAAAAATATATTATATATTTGAAATATATTATTAGAGGTCAGGCGTGCGACTATAAACACCATAGCTTGTGGATGGCAGCGGCGAAATGAAATATTTAATGGGAGCGGAGTGTTTTAGCACTAAGTTCTCTCTGCTTTACTATATGCGGGATGCTGCAAGAAGTTAAATTATACACAATCAGTCTCGTTAAATATTTTTATTTGAAATTCAAATATTATTATGTATGTGTATAAGTATTTTATTTTTATATGATATAAATTACCTACCTACATAGAATATCATGATAATGTTCTATTTTACATACTTTCCTATTTCTCTTAAGCTACCCAAAGGTTAAAAAATATAATATTTAAAAAGTCCACTTCCGTCTCAAACCAGGAAAATGCCGGACGCCATATAAAAAACGATTTCACCCCCTAATAGAGTGCTCGGTAGGGGAGTTTTTACACGATACCATACTTTGCTTCTGGGAATTGTTTATGTTGATTTTGATACAATAATTAACCGCTAAGGGTAGTTCAAATGGCAAGAACATTAGCGAGAGTTTAACATTTTTGTATGTCTAATAAAAAAAACGTGTTTTATGTTAATAACTTTTGTATACCGTATTTTGGGAAAATTAATATTTTGGTCTGTTTATTTTATCGTTTGTAGCGAGTGGGAAGGAGCCACCGCTCCTGAATATCTGATGGAGAATATCTTTTATTACTAGGGTTAAATATAATTAACTATTCTTGAAGAATTGACTATTCTTATTATTCCAATCCATCCAAATTCCATTCTTTATCCTTGTTTAGTTTTCCTAAGAATTAACAGGCGCTCATCTCCCTTCCTATTTCCCGTCCCGGATGATGCGTGACAAAAATGAAATATTGTAATATTTTCTTTTCTTCGCCCTGATGTCGAGGCAAAGGACAGCGTTGAGTTCCGTGATTCAAGATGCAATGCCTTTAAAATTCGGCGAAAATTGGGTCTTCACACTAGGTTCCCTTTGCCTACCCTGCTGTGTGCGGGAAACAACCCACAACCTATCTACGCCGCGGTGGGTCTCAATGTATTTACACTACATTACTAAAAATACGACTTACGTATCGATCAGTTTTACTTTTCACACCTATAGAACTAATGAGTTTTTGAGATAGGATTATATAAATAGGCTTTCTAATGGGATTTATACTTTCTTATAACTTGTGTTTTAATTGTTCTACTGGGCGATAGATGGCGCTGAGGGGTATATGGAATAACAGTTTTATTCCTTTGATGTTGTTACATGTTTTATGACTTTAATTATATTTTTAACAAATCATCACATTATTCAGAAAAAATATTTTACATATTAAAATATAATACATATTAAATATAATAATAAAAAAGTATATTTTACCTACTCTCCAATAGATGGCGCTTATCTTACACCTAGTAAAGTTTCCAAAGACTTATTAGATATACGCGTTTCCTTATGTCATTCTTATCAGAATTATCAATAAAACATAATTTTAAATATACATATAGCGTTATTATTTTAAGCTAGTATAATTTCAAAACAATAGATTCATTCTACTTTACGTACCTATATAATAATAAAAAGAAATCCATTCTAAATTCATGACATAGTCACGTTTTTGAACAAAATCGTATTTATCTGCAAAAACAAAACAAAGCAAAACAAAAAAACACACCCTACCCATCTCACTTACAAGCCAATGAAGCGAGCAAATAAGCGAAAAATCCGCTTGACTGTGGAAAAAGAGATAAATTGAAAAGCGTAAAGGAAAAAAATGTTAAAAAATGCGTCATCCAGTGATGTTCGGCCGCGCGGAGCACAATTATTGAAGGTCGTGAAAAAATTCTGGTTAGCTTGAATAGGGTATCGGGAACGAAGGTTCTGTATATAATAGCTAATTGTTATTATTTTTTCTTCACGTTGAATCTCGCATTCCACGTGAAGAGTCCAAGCTCTCTGCCCATATTTTTGAGACTTTGCATGTTAAATCTAAAACCGCGCTTCGTCCTGTTACTAAAATGAAGAAATTATTATAATAATTATAATTAATTCTCTTCTAATAATATTATTTAATAATTTTCATATTTTAATATTAATTTATTCCCACAACCATCGAGTTTATTGTCAGATGGTATGCAACTGCAGCTATAAATCTTATAAGAATAATCTTTGAAGTCGTATTGAGAATACAATTAAATGAATATTACGTTTTAAATCTAATTCGGAATTTCTAATATAAATATATCTACCTATATAGATAAAAAAATCATAAGTGTTTTTCTGAGATTATTATTAATAAAAATTATAATACAAATTATCACTTTTTGCCATAGTGTAGGTAAGCAAATGTTATTTTAACTCAATATTCATTGCTTTAATAAAGTAGAAAATAAAATATTACTCCAACGGATTCCCAATTCACAAAAAAGGGCCCACAAGGGGAAATGAAAACGGCATTGATATTGAAAGCCTTTTAAAAAAACTCCGTCAGCCGCGATCGGTCCCACGTACAGTGCGAGGACGATACTGTTTGACGAGCAAACAGTTGGTACGTGTTATTGTTTTTTATGATGAGAAATTGTGTTATATAAACATTGGAGTGATTGTTTTCTCTTTGTTTTNTTAAGAAATTCCGTTCCAAGCTCATATGTTGCATGTTGCATGGCAGAACTAAAACCGCGCTTCGTCTTGTTACTGAAATTAAGAAATTATAATAATTCTAATAGTATTGATTAATAATTTTAATATTACTTTATTCCCACAACCTTCGAGTTTAGTGTCAAACGGTATGCCACTGCCGCTCTAAGTCTTATTGGAATAAGCATTGAAGTTGTATTGAGGATACAATTAAATTAACATTATATTTTAAATCTAATTTAACATAAACAAAATTTACTTTAAACAAAATTTCTAAAATAAATATGCCTACCTATACAGATAAAAAAAAATCATAAGTGTTTTTCTGAGATTATTATAAATAATAATAATATAAATTACCATTTTTTGCCGTAGTGTAAGTACGCAAATTTTCAAAACTCAATATTAATTGCTTTAATAAAATATTTCAAGCAAAATTTCACTGGAACGGAATCCCAATTCACAAAAAAGGGCCCACAAGGGGAAATGAAAACGGCATTGATATTGAAAGCCTTTTAAAAAAACTCCGTCAGCCGCGATCGGTCCCACGTACAGTGCGAGGACGATACTGTTTGACGAGCAAACAGTTGGTACGTGTTATTGTTTTTTATGATGAGAAATTGTGTTATATAAACATTGGAGTGATTGTTTTCTCTTTGTTTTACTAATTTATTTTATTATAAATATGAATGATTGTAAGGATGGATGTGTGTTCCTCTTTAACTCAAGAACTACTCAATTATGCCATTTTTATTTAGGCTATTAGACAGAATGTTATTTTTTTTTCAGCTTCACGCTGTATCCCGCACACAGCAGGGTAGGCAGAGGGTACCTAGTGTTAAGGCACTCCGTTCCCCAATATCTAGTTATTTTTTACTATATTTTGTATGACGATAAAATAAATTGAGAAACCTTGATGTCATTGTTTTTTTTTAATATTTAACAAATCCTATAGTGTTCTTTTTGAGCACAGATTAATTTTAAAATTTAAATTTTGATATTATTATTTAATATTCCGTAAGAAAGTCTTTGTCCGTAATGTTTAATTATTTTAAATATATATGTATATATAAATTCAGTTTAAACTTTTAGATTTTGATATAAATTGCTGAAATATATAATAAGTAATAGGTGTAAATATTTTAATATAGCTACTCACCAATAGATGGCGCTAGGAGTTACAGTAAGATTCAGTTTTAAATTTCAAGCTTCCCTGAGGTTGTTGGTATGATAAGTCGAAATAAATAATATGATAGTTATGCCGCTCGGGAGAAAGAGTATTGCAAATCATAGCATTGAGCTCCACCACTCAACTGTAATGTCTTGAAATTTCTGCGGAAACTGAAGAAGGAAGTATTTTAACACTAGATTTCCTGTATCTATCCTTCTAAATGTGGAGCAGCGTGAAAATAAGAAAAATCTGGTGTTAAAATATTCCGTTCGTTTAAGATATGTACAGATATATTATGTATGATCTAAATTTACGATTATGAGATATTGGTTAAGGTTAAGTTGTGTTAAGTGGGAATCGAACCTATAACCGGCTCGTTTTACAGCCACACACCTGTGCCCCTGCGTCACTACATCCCCAAAACACATAACATGAAATAGACACATAATATTATATAATATAAAATATTTTAAATTCATCATTACAATATAAAAAAATACCACCATATTACCCCGAAAAAGCATTTTGAATCGCATCCCAAGTTTCATCTTCCGAACCAGCGAAACAGAACTAATGCTTTCGAAATAAACCCCGTCTGATGCTGAATACAATTTTAATTTACCTGAGTTTTTTATAAATATATATACAAAAAAACGCGGGACCGTCCGCCCGGAAAATAGAACCCAAAAAATAATTAGGCAGCTCCGAGACGATACTTCGGCATTAATATTAAAAACTTTAATGAAAAAAATATTAAAAGCTGAGCGGGGGCTCATCCTTTTTCCCCGTTTTGGGAGGAGTTCACTTTGCATAACGTTTATATTGTTATTTATGATTCTACTTTAGTGTTTTTAATAAAGATTCACGAAGGTAGGCAGAGGGAACCTTGTGTTAAAACACTTGGTTTCACACTTTCCGCCGAATCATGGTTCAGTGGCGGAATTCAATACCGCGCTTTGCCTCGTTACTAGATATTTAATTTCTTCAAGTGGGAATCGAACTTACAACCTGTATGTTTTTAGACAGGCTTGTCCCTTGTCCCTATGTCGTGACTGGCCTCTATAGTATAGAATAAAATATTCTAGTGGAGAAATTCAGTACAGCGCAGTGTTTTGGCGGAACTGAACACCGCGCTTTGTATGTTAGAGCGGTGAATTGAAAATATTTTTTATTCATTCCCCAAGAGATCGCTATTACAATCAGATGCTATCTCACAGCAGCTTTGTGACATTATATACAGCAATATATTTTTTGAAGGTGTTTCTAATAAGACATGTTCTTATTAGAATAAATTTCGGCTTAAGGCACTTCGACCTTTACTTCCTGCTGGATTTTTAATACGAAAAAACTGAACAAACGAGTCAACAAGTGTCAGAAATATCCTAAAATTGTTAAAAATAAGCTTACAATTTTATAAACTATTTAAAAAATAGAGAATGTTTTCTTTTTCCCTCTCCACGTTAGTATACAAAGTGCAACATTAAGATTAGTCAGTCAATATCTTGATATATTCAAGAGGTGAAAACCGGAGAGTCGTGACACTAGATTCGTCTAATCTATCCTATCGTGACAATGCTAAATTTATTTTTCAGTTTTACGCTACCGTAAAGCTAGAAAATCTCTAACAATTTAATAAAAAACAAATCCTAAATAATTTTCAATATTAAAACACCAAAAAGCTGAAGCTTTACCGGTAAAAATGGATCAGCACTCTAATCCTTAAAAGCCTACAAAAAAAGGCGTAATATAAAATTATCTGCAAAATTCACTTAGTAAAGAACAACGGGTAACAGTGTCTCCCTAATATAATACAATATAAGGGAGAAAAATTTCAACCCCCCTAACCTGCCAAGGGGTGGTTATACGTTCATTTTTGAAAGGGTGAACTTCTTTTACCTGCGTAGTCTTTTGAAGAAGGGATTTTTCGGTCCAACTGTTTGCTTGGCTTGTTTGTTGTGAATATTACTTGATATTCGTTTTGTATTTATGTTATTTGATTTTCTTTTATCTCGTAGGCAGAGGGAACTAAGTGTTAAGACACTCCTATTCCTCCTTCCGCTCAATTCTCGCGATAATGCGTAACTCGACGCCGTGCTTTATATAGTTGCAATATTGAAAATATGTATTTTAAATTTTAAATAGAATACCGCGTTGTATTCCATATATTTTTTTTTTTCATTTCTTCATACATTTTCTGTATCTGGAAAATTCTGAAATAATTAACAAAAACACATAAGTTGTATTTATTTTATGTTAGATAAGTGTACTTTATATTATTATACAAATTTTAATAAAATGTAAAACCAAGATATTTCAAGAAGGTACTTTGAAGGTAGGACTAGTAGAATTATATAAAATTTGAATCCATAAAATGCTGAATTGTTTCTTCTCTCAATACTAATGTTGTATATTTATTTGCCTTTACATTGTTTTTTACACTTATTTATTAACAGCTGTAAGCCGTTAATTTCTAACAGCTTCACTGTTCTTTTCCAGGTTGCAAAGAGAATCTAGTGTCAAACCACTCCTTTCTTTACTTTCCTCTTAAAATTCTACGTCGATTATCTGATTAGACAAACAAATGAAATTTAAAATATAATCAAGAAAATGTCCTCTCTTTTTTCTGTTATAAACAAATCTTCAATATTCTACTCAAGCTCAACATTCTAAAAGATTTCTAATAATTCCCCCAAAAATATAAGTGAAACCGAGTGTAACAGTACTATTCCGTACCAAAAGGGGACATTTCCTTTTTTTATTCTACTAAAAGCTATAAAACACAGATTGTGATATAAGAAACGTATATTTTTGATAAGGCACAATTTATAGATACGAGTCTTTGGCGCCGGAGGCCCGCGTTGTCTGTCCCCGCCTTTACAGCTAATATTATATTGAAACAGATTATTTGAATATCAATTTTTAAGGCATCGTCGCCAGGCATGCAACAGTAAACGCAAGGGTTGTGGTTCGATTCCCGCTCACGGTAATGTAATATTTAATCATTTCAGTTCCTTGATCTGGCAACGAGGCAAAGTGCGACGTTGAGTTCGACCACTCAATTCAAAATCATCACAATGGGAACGAAGCATCTTAACATTAGGTTGCGAGATATAAAACAGGATAGTAGTTATTTCTTAGTTCTGGTAGACAAAGTGTGATGATGAGAACACAACAGAACACACAACAGTCATTTGTTTCTAGAATTGGGCGGTGTGTGGGAAACGGAGATTCTTCGAACGGAGAATCTAAAAGCATTACTTGTATGCTATTTAAGCTAAAAAAATATTAAACTAAATATAAAAATCCATCTCCACTCACACCGAGCCCAACCCATCCCTTTGTCTCGCACTCAGTATTTTTTCCCCATTACATTACATTTTCATTTTATTTCATATTTCTCCTTCGTAGGGTGGTTTGGGGATAATAAAATTTTTCCACCCTCTTTCCGTTTTATTTATAGGCACGGTTAAGGCAGAATATGGTACCGTACGTTTAGTAATGAGCTAAATTATAAGGGTTGTTTTTGGAGCTTTTTTTCCTTTTTTCTTAATTTTAAGCTACCTGCTTGTTCGAGATAAGTGGTGGTTAAGTCAATAATATTTTTGAGTGCCCCCCGAGGAAGCCGTGATTGAGATGATTAAGTTGTTTGATGTTAGGTGCAGGTTTTATATATTTGACGTGTTGCTTTCCTTATGAAATAGGACTTTTATATGTACATATGTAGCGAAGACTTAGGAAATAATGCATAATATTCATAATGACGGTGTGGTAGGGTAGAGAAACGAAACTTAGTGTTAAAACACTACATTGCCCATGCACCGACAGAGTGAGTGGCGGAATTCAATCTCGCGAATTATTTGTTACCAGACCGAGGAAATGAAAACCACTCCTTCTCCTGTGTTGGAATCAACACAATCCACAACTATCGCGTTAGCAGTTAAATACTGGGCCAGTCCATCTCAACGGCTTATACTAAATATTTTAAATGTTCCACACATTAACAAAAAAAATAAAAGCTATTAAAAATATTTTTAGTGAGTAAGAGCACTAAGTGTGACTTTAAACGCGACTGGTTGTGGATTTCATCATCACACGAGGAAATCGAATCCACAAGCATCACATTCGCAACCAGATCTTGTAGCACTGACACGGATGAAAATAGCGACGATGTTAAGACACTAACGCCTCACTTGTACCCAATTTTTGAAACATCTGTTGAGTGATCGAACTCAACGTTATGCTTTCATCAGAGTGGGTAAAATTACAACAATTTTAAAATAATATTTTTTCCGAGTGATAATCAAACACACAACTATCGCGATTATAGTCACATAATGTCCCACTGCGCCACTATAGCCTCAAATATTTATATAATAATTATATAGAAAATGTACACGAAATATTTATTAAGTAGAAATAACAAAAAACACAATCTAATAATAAAACACGCATCCAATTTAGTATCACCTTAAACAAAGCGTAACAAAAACTCTACACTCGAAACATTACGTTGAAAATTACACAGCTTAAAAACCATTAATAACCTTTCTTCCCTCCTTCGCAAAATTTCGAGTCTTTCGTTAAAACTGTAGAAAAACCTCCCTCGGGGGGTGGAAAAGGNACATTGCATGCACCGACAGAGTGAGTGGCGGAATTCAATCTCGCGAATTATTTGTTACCAGACCGAGGAAATGAAAACCATTCCTTCCCCTGTGTTGGAATCCCCACAATCCACAACTATCGCGTTACCAGTTAAATACTGGGCCAGTCCATCTCAACGGCTTATACTAAATATTTTAAATTTTCCACACATTAACAAAAAAAATAAAAGCTATTAAAAATATTTTTAGTGAGTAAGAGCACTAAGTGTGAAACGCGACTGGTTGTGGATTCCATCATCACACGAGGAAATCGAATCCACAAGCATCACATTCGCAACCAGATCTTGTAGCACTGACACGGATGTAAATAGCGATGATGTCAAGACACTAACTCCTCACTTGCACCCAATTTTTGAAACATCTGTTGAGTGGTCGAACTCAACGTTATGCTTTCATCAGAGTGGGTAAAATTACAACAATTTTAAAATAATATTTTTTCCGAGTGATAATCAAACACACAACTATCGCGATTATAGTCACATAATGTCCCACTGCGCCACTATAGCCTCAAATATTTATATAATAATTATATAGAAAATGTACACGAAATATTTATTAAGTAGAAATAACAAAAAACACAATCTAATAATAAAACACGCATCCAATTTAGTATCACCTTAAACAAAGCGTAACAAAAACTCTACACTCGAAACATTACGTTGAAAATTACACAGCTTAAAAACCATTAATAACCTTTCTTCCCTCCTTCGCAAAATTTCGAGTCTTTCGTTAAAACTGTAGAAAAACCTCCCTCGGGGGGTGGAAAAGGGGTGACTGGGGGCAGTCTCAGAAGAAGAAATATGGATCAATAAAGAAATAGCGCGGTGTCCAATCGTGGCAGCGGCTAGCACGCACACAGCCTCACTTTGTGTCTGTGTGCTGTGTATTTACACAACATTTACTCATACAGAGGTAATCGAGGAAAAATATTTTGGGTGTGTGCGTGATCGCGCTTGTGTAACCGCAAGAAAAAACGCAAGGGTCGTTTTTGGATTTTAAATGGTTTCCAGGGGTGGGTAATTAGATTATTAGTATGTGGATAGTATATTACTGGTTTATAGGGTTTTGCTAATTGGTTCCGTATATAATATTACTGATTTATTACGTTTTCTTAGTATAAATTATAGAGAATTTAAATTTTGTTAAATAATAAATAATAATTGTTAGAAAAGTTCATTTATCCGTTCAAGTCAATTGTTGATTTAATATTACTTAACATCCTATAGCAAAATAGATAAAAATAAAAATAACAGACATAACATAATCTAGATATAAAAAATTTAATTATAGAGACGGCACATAATTTAGGTATATGTTTGTTAATCACATAAAAACTAAAGAACAGTTTTAAAACAATTTTGTAGTTTTAAACTTTACAAGCGTACAACTGGCGACGTCTGCACCAAAGTAATCTCGATTTCCCTTATCTGGATCAACCCGATGAATTCGAACAGTTGCTCCGTGAAGATTTCATATTATAATAATAATTTTCTTTTCATATAGATAATAGCATTTTGAAAACAAGAGCTTTTTTTTTTAATTCACTGGGAAATATTATTACCTTATATCAGTGTTTTGGATATTTACCTATTTCGATTAGATAATATAGAGTTAAATTCCGACGAAGAAAATATTTTTAAACTATAAACCTTACTTCCGGTGAAGCTTGATGAAGCAGACAGTGTCTCTAAATGTCTCTTGAAGCCCTCGAGGCACAGTGGATAGACTTACACTATAAGGGCGTTGGTTGTAGTTTCGATTCTCACTATCACTCTGGACATACCGCGATGTTTGGTTTTTCCATTCAATATGTAATGTCTCAACTGACAGGGAGTGGAAAATAGTGAGTCTAAACACTAGGTTATTTCTGCCTTCAGCAGCTACAGTTTTACCTACAACTTAAGAAAATCTGAAATTGATTATAAATCCTCTGATTGATCCAAAAAAAAGCTTTTAAAAAAAGGAATTTATGTCTATATATGTAATTAAATTATATAAATTATGTAATTTAATACGAACGTCGTAGTGAAGCGGCAATATACATGTATGACTGTAAACGCGATGGTTTTGGGTTCGATTCCTAATCAGGGAAAGTTTATATTCTACCTTGCTATATGCGGGACACGACGTGAATATATATTTCTGTAAAGAACAGAGTGTCTCTACAATATATGAGAAGCTGTCGATGCCAAAGAAAAAAACGTAATTATAAGAAATTATTAGAACATGTTTCTAAACGACCCTAATAGCTAGATAACGCAACCAAAGCTTGTTTATAAGTTCATAAGCTCGCTCTTGCCAAGTCCGCAGCAGGAGCAAAAATAATGCGCAAAGCATTAAACACAGATAAGGTGCCTTGTTGGCAAAAAACATAAATTTGGCACAGTATCGCGATGTTATACTCTGTACTTACCATACTGAAGTTTTAGAGGATTCCCAGCTTTTAATTTTTAGTTACATATTTTTTTTTGTTTTGAAACGCGGCGTTTAGTTCCGCCACGTAATATAATAAATTTGAAATTAAATCTTCATTTTCCGCCGTATTCTGGAGGCATTGCGTATTGAATAGCGGAATTCAACAACGCTTGCCTCGTTACCAGAGCGAGGAATTGAAAATATTTAAAAGTAGTGTCACAACTCTTAGTCTCAAGTGTATGACACATGACACGTTCTAAGTGACCGTGGCATAGAATTACTACGGACGGACCTATTACAGTCTTCCTCTATAAATGAACTATCCAACACAATAAAATTTTGTTTTTAAGATTAGTGCTCTCCACTAAACAAACTCTACGGCTTAATATATGTGGCTGGATCATTATAGGAGAATTTAAAGTTTTAATATAATAAAAAAATATTTAGTTTTTAAAATATTTATAAAATTTGATACAAAAAAGTAACATCTATAAATTATACATACTTTTATTCGTAAAAGGCTTATTCTTAGACGACGTCACGTTTATGCCCTGTCAGCATATCCGACCAGTTAAGGGAGAACCGCCAACCCTCCTCCCCTAATTAAAAACTCCATAAGAAAACGGTCGATCATGAAAATACTGGGGTCTTCTTAAGTTGGCCGGTTAATGTTTTGTTTTGCTTAGCGTAAATGATGCAAAAAGCCTTAAGAAATTATAGCGACTAAGATATAAGGGGTATTGTTTGAATAAGATATACCTATGGGTATAGATAAATGTTCTACTTTAAAAGCTTTTAGAAATTAAAATTATATTATCTATATTGAGTAACATGCGATGCAACGTGGGGTGGTCGTGGGTTCGTTTATAAATTATTTGAATTTGAAGCCTGGCATAGGTAGATATAAAATAAATAAGTTAGGGAGTGCAAGAAGTACTAGGAGACCCTCTCCTCACAATTCTTAAGAGAACAGGAAAAAGCTGGATTTTCCTGTCTCTGTGTGATGGATTTTCCATGTTGTTTATCGGTACGTATAGAAACTACAAAAATATAAAAAATCTCTAATATTTAAATCCTTTTTTTTTCTATAAAATTATTAATTAAGTTAAGTTTTCTTCCAGCGTGGCGGTGAAAGGAGACACCGGCACAATAAGATCTGATTCAATGCTTCACAATGAACTGAAGAAATATGTAAAACGATGCGGAACCCGCGGCAAGCAGGGACGGGCTCGGGTAATTTCTTACAACATTTGCATTATCTTATTGACTAAACACTCTTTTCTTTATTTTAGTGTTATTTATATATATCGTGTGCAAATTGGTGAACTATCTTCTAAATTGGCTGGTGCGAGGAGAATGGTGTGTCTGAATTAGTATTCAGGTAAGCTGAGACAGCCAATGACTTTAAAACATAAAATACATAATAAATTATCTTTTTTCGCGATTATTTGTCTCGGATTAATTTCTTTGTATTTAATTTTTTTTATATAATACATTTTGACCTCATGCATTTCGTAAAGAAGATAAAAACCCCAGGCTATATTCATATAATGTACTCGTCGTCACAAACAACTTTATTTGCGGGGACTTGAAGTCTTTCAATAATTTCGTACGAATTTTGAGAAATCTTCTCTTAGTGATTCCCTATACTTCCTTATTACTTACTACTTATTTACTATGCCAAATTTCAACTTTCTAAGTCCAGTAGTTTCGTCTTTGCTTTGTCACTTAGCAACGGTAGCGTTTTATATTGTAGTATTGTAAAGATATATATATATATACACTTGTACTAATTCAAATCCACAAATATTTATTAAGTAAAACACATTTCATTTAATTTTTATATGAAAAATCCATAATCTTTATATAATTCCATTAAAAACTCTGCGTTATATTTATAATTGTGTATTCAGCATCTCAAGTACGCGCCGCGGAGCGTCCGTACTGTGGGGTGGGGTGGGGCGGGGACGTCCGACACAGCGCTGCTTTTTACGTTCAGATACAGGGGTTCGTAGCATTTTCTTATTATTTTATAATGAAAAAAAAAATGAAACCACTCGTGGCGCAATTATTTTATAATGAAAAAAAATTAAACCACTCGTAGCGCAGAGGCAAAAGCCTGTTTGTGTGTGATTTTCTCACTCTTGGAAATAAAATGTTTAATATTTTCGCTCTGGTGTCGAGGTAAAGCGCAGCGTTGTAGTTCCATCACTCTACACGCAATGCCTCCATAATTCGGAGGAGAGTGGAGAACGTAGTGACTTAACACAAAGCTGCCTCTGCGTACTCTGCTACATTTAACACTTTTACATAGTTTTCCGTAGTCAAGATAGGCTATATGCACTAGACGGGCACTTTGATGACAATATTGTAAATAAATAATATGAAATAGATGAATTTATAATATTTGGTTTTTCAAATAATGTAGTATGTAAAATTCAAACTCGTTTCATATTGCATTAATATATATCCTAATTCTACATATATATTATTATATATACCTAGATATATTTGAATAAAAAAATATTTCTACAAAAATAATTCAAAAATTGCAACCAAAACATAAAATGTTTTAAACCGCTGCTTAAGAAGGTGTGAGCGGCATTGCCTCAAGAATGCTACAATTTTCCCGAGTTTTCCATTTCTCGGCCCTCCCCCTGCCTCCCCCCACCGCCCCGGCCCGCACCCCACTGTGGGGGGATAAAAAAGGAATGGTCTCCGTTGCTACGATACCGAGTAGGTATTTTGTTACTCGTTTATAAAGTTTTGTCTCGATCAAGTATCGAGTTATGTTGTGCTTCTATTTTTCTTTAAATATGGTAATTTTTCAACATAGCAGAATAAGTAGAGAGAAGTTAGTGATGACACACTGTGTTCACCATTTTATACCAGAATAAGAATTATTAACGTGCGACTGTAAACGTGACGGTTTTGAGTTCGATGCTCACTCGCGGAAATAAACTATTTAATATTTTCTTTTACTTCTTCTCGTTAACAAGGCAAAGTGCGTTGAGTTCTACCACTCCACACGCGGTGCCTTAAGAATTCGGCGGAAAGTGGGGAACGAATGTGTCTAAACACTAAGTTCTCGGGTTTCCTTTGCCTATCCTGTCTGACCTGACCATGTAAGTTTGGGAAAAATATAATGATATAGTACAGAAACATGGTAATTTGAAAAAACTATTGTAAAAAATTTTACTTAAAGTTGGGAGCAGAGTGTTTTAGCATTAGGTTGGATATAGGTATATGGGATACAGCGTGATGCTAAAAAAAGATATTAATTATTTCTTTTTAATTTCTTTGCTCATTCTAGTCAAAAAATAACTTTTTAAGAACTCTAAGCGGAGATAATTAAATTTCCTTTAAGAAATAAATTAAAGTGGGAAGGCGACGTCCGCGTCTCAACACATTTTCTGGCAAAACAAATCCTTACTTGCTAAGAAATATAAAAAATACAACCGGAACGTCTTAAATCCGTTATTGATTGTTCAATACAAATCAAACTTTATTTAATTTAACTTAAAGCTCAAAATTGATTACCCTTAAATTATTTCGTTTCATTTTAACATTTATCAGTAATGTCTTATCAACCAGTTTTGAATCAAAGGAAATATAACTTTATTAACTTTGCATAAGGTATATAATAGTAATATAATAAAAGTAATTAGTGACTTTTTGCTATAATAAGAATATGTAGAGGCTGCCTCAAGTTTGCGAGGGCCCCCCACTTCTTTGCCGTAATTTACATTTTAAATTGCACTTACATAGCTGAGGCTAGCGTCCGTGGGTATAGGTAGGTAGGAAGGAAGGTAGGTAGGTTCCTATAGAAGAATCGAAGTTTAGATTACTTGTTAAATGAGCGTAGTTCACTCATTGTTTCAAGGAACCTGATGAATTACTTAGACATTTTGTTTTGTACTTTTTTAATGTTATTTTTATGGATTTTTGTATTGAAAATATAATGATTCTTTTTGTGAAATATTCACTTATATTTAATTTTTACATAGATAAGGCTATGATAACAAGATAAAGAACAGTGTTTCGAAAATTGAACGGAAAGTCTGAAACGGAGTGTCTTAACTCTTAATAAGCCTTCTAACCACTCTGTGGTATAGAAATAATAATGCTACTTTTTGACATATATTATTAATAATAATAATTGCACCGCAGAGTTCATGAATATATTTTTTAACTTCTCACGATTACCTACTCTGCTATATATGCCGGATAGAGCGTGAGCGTGAGCTTATAAAAATCACAGAAAAAAAAATTATTTTGACGTCATCACATTTTTATGATTGGAATCAGCTGACCTAGAAGACAGCAAGGTGCTGCTCCTTGGTATATATGGGAGGCTAACCTGACTATTAGTATTTTTCTTGTTTATTTTCAAGCGTCTCAGGATAAGCAGGCGAAATTGAAACTACTGTAGTAGGATGTATGTGACGTAGTCACTATATTTTTTTTTTAAATCCTACATAAGCTGCAAAGGAATGCATAATAATAATTTCTCCTTCTCCTTTTTTATAGGTACCGACAGATTTTTGACGCGATAAGTTTAACCAATTTCTTATAAGTTATTATTATAATGTTATGTAAACAGAATCGATTCTTTTCACTTTCAAAATCTACGACTTCCGACCTTTTTCAATGAAATATTTTTTTATCGAAATCAATACTAAAATCGAAAGTTCTTGTAAAAAATGTTTCCTGTGAGATTTGTTAGATGAAAATAATCTTTAATTACATAAATATAAGGTTGAAATTCAATATATGTATTTTCATCAAGATCCAAAGGATACGTCACACCAGTTATAAGTCAAGTTTATAAAGAATTTAAAAAAAAAACAAAAGATTGATTTTAAATCGATATTTCGAACAACCTGTCGATACATCGTTAGATAAGATTATAGGTTACAAATATTTATTTAAAGTGTGGCTTCCGTTTTAGTGGATATTACACTTTTTTTTGCTTATAATAAAAGGACTTAAAGGATTTTTATTATCTTCGCTTATAATTGATGAAAAAAAGTTCATTAAATCTCTGAAGTTTGTACTAAAAACATGTTTAAGATAATCTTTCTCTTATTCGCCTCAAAATTTTGTCGGGAAATGGGGAACAGAGTCTCTTACGACTAGGTTCCCTTTTGATACTCTGCTATACGAGGAATACAGCGTGAAACTATAAAAACCTAAGTTCATGTGCCATTATAGCTCAATTCGTAAAAATTAGCAATGCTTGTGAATTCTACTTCCCTTTGTAGAAACCGAAAAAAATATATATCAAAATACTTCTAAACCCAACACGCAAAGCTAAAAACAGAGAGTTTTAACTCTAAATTCTCTTTTATTTTGTTAATAAAAGAAAACGATATAAATATTTTAGTATATAAATTCAGCCTTAACGGTAAAGTATCGCGATTCGCGACACACGAAGGCGAGTACGGCGCGGGAAGAATGCGCGAAAACACCGGCGAGTTATTGCAGTCTTTCCGAGATATGCGGTACACTGTGTGCAGGTTCTAATTTGTCAATTATTTTTTCTATAGTATATTTATTTTTCGTTATATCAGTTAATATTAAAAAACTATTTACGATCTGAAGAAATGCTTATATTATTTTCATTGTCAAATAAATTATGTAGTTGATATAGGGTTTTGAAACTTATTATGTACTAGTGGACGCGCGCAGCTTCGCTTGCGTATTTAGGGGGTGAATTCTAAAAAACCATGAAACACATGTTAAATTTTATAATAATCGGTGGCGTTTTAAAGATTTTTCCATACAAACCTTACAACCCCTTATTTGCACCCTTAGGATTCTAGAAAACCATGAAACATGTGTTTAATTATATACGTTTAAGAGTCTGAATTTCAAATTTTATAAAAATTGGTGACGATTTAAAAAAAACCTATACAAACTTTCAACCCCTTATTTGCACCCTTAGGAAGAAAATTCTAGAAAACGATGAAACACGTGTTCAATTAAATACTTTTAAAAATCTAAATTTTAAATTTTATAAAAATC